>JAJPUD010009993.1:14933-44203 GCA_023553655.1 Myrmecobius fasciatus
TCTGATTCTCTGTTTCTCCTCTCTCTTTCTTCTCTCTGTCTCTGTCTTTCTGTCTCTCTATGTTTGTCTGTCTCTGTCTCTGGCTCTGTCCCTCTATTCTTTCTTTCTTTATCTGTCACTTTTTCTGTCTCTCCTCTCTCTCTTTTCTCTCTGTCTCTCTTTCTCCATCTCTCTTTGTCTGTGTCTGTCTCTGTCTCTCTCCATCTCTGTTTCTCTGTCTCTAACTCTGTGTCTGTCTTTCTCTGTCTCTCTCTTTCTCTCTTTCCCTCTTTTTCTTTTAAATGTTAAGCTTCTTAAGACCTCCCTTACCCTAGACCTGGAAGGAGTCCTGTGTCAGGCTTCTGGGTCAGTGGCTCCATGTCTTGGAGGTTTACCTGGTGCTGCACTGATGTTGCCCTGGGACTTTGGGGGACTCTGGTGTCTGGTTCTGACTGGGTGGGGAGGTGGTATGAGGATGACACTACTAGAGGCTGTTGGGGTGTGGCAGCTCCCCTTTGAGCTGGGATGCTGATGGTGCTGTTTGAGCCCAGGTGGGCTATTTCTGTTTCCCAAGGATGACACAGAAGCTTGTGGTGGTCTAGCCACTGGAGGATTCCTAATTTTTCCAATTGTCTGAAGACTGTTTTGATGGTCCTGGAGGTCTAACCGCAGGAAGACCCTAATTTCTCAGGGCTACCAGAAGTGGAAATCCAGGAGCTGTAATCTGTAGACTGCTCTGACTTTGCCATGGCACATTGCGAGTGGGATGGGGTATTGGCTGTAGTCTTCTCCACCACCTTGAGCCTCAATGTCTCCTACTGACAGGCTGTAGGTAGGTGTGCTGTCAGCTCACTGGGGAGCTTCTTTTTTAGGACTGAACCCCTTCCACACTCCTACTTCCAGAGTGAAAGGGACCTGGTAATGCTCTGAGTTTCCTAGGCTAAAAGATGTTTTTAATTCTTTTCCTTGATGGTTCTTCCTTTCCAGGACCTGCCTTGGATGTTGCCTAGAGGTGAACATGGAAAGGTTACAACAATTCCTGGCTCCTGGAAATTTGAGGCTATATGATTTTCTTAATCCTTTTAAAGCTCAGGACCATTTGTGAGCCCAGGACCAGGTGAATAGTCTCCTAACTTTTTATACAGAACCATATCCTTTAGCTACCAGGAAGCATCTGTAGGTGATTTAATAATAAGCTATTCTGTTCAAAAAAATCTTTAATAAATGTCTAATATGTGCCAGGCACTGTGCTAGAGAGAGGGGAAACAAAGACAAAAATAAATCATCCCTGCCCTCAGGGAGCTTACATATGCAAAGATACCTGAATATAAATTAATTTGGGGGGAAGAGGAATGATACTATCAAATACTGTAGATTGATAAAAACTTCTTACAAAAAGAAATGCTCCACAAGTTGCCCTTCAAATAAGGCTACAAGGATTCTAAGAGTCTGAGGTCAAGGAGTAGAGATTTCCAAGTTGGGGGTCTGGTCTGTGCAAAGATATGGAGATGGAAGATAGAATGTTGCATATTGGGAACCATAGAAAGGTAGATTAATTAGAAGGCAGAGCATGAGAGGTGGGGTAATGTGAAATTGGACGGCAAAAATAGGCTGATGTCAGATTACAAAGGCTGATAAATGATAAACAGAAGAATTTCTGCTTTATCTTAGAGGTAATAGCTAACGAAGTATCTTGTGAAGGGGAAGGTCCCATCTGTGCATCAGCTTTCCAATATGACACAAATATATAGGGATTTAAAAACATGCACACACACACATAAATTGGAACTGCACAGCAATGACACAATTTAGTCTAAAGCTCTAATTATGATCTGGTGGAAGGAACTATGGGTAGGCAGGCACATAAATAAAACTGCAAATCAAATGTTTATGGTTTATAGGAGCCTATTTGCTAGCTGCTCTTCTGACTACCAATTTAACAAGAAAAAAGACATTGTTCAGTAACAGCCTCAAAGTTTCATTTCAGAGCTCAGTCTCTTTGATTAAAGACAAGTAATAATAAAAGATGACATTTTTGCAGTGTTTTAATTTTTTTCCAAGTGATTTACATGGACGATCAGATTTGAACCTTAAAATAACTCTGAGATAGGTCTTCTCATGAAGTACAATTTCATTTTAAAAGGGAAGAGAATACGACTAGGATAGTATAGAATAGAATTGGCTTGTTGGGTTATCAATCCATTAGTAACTTTCAAAGACATGAGACACAAGTCTAGCTTATTTTAAGCCCAGTTCTCTGACTGCTTCTAGACTACCAAAAGGAAATCCAAAGGGACTAGTATTTTTTTTATTATCATGTTAAGTGCAAAGAAGTGTTTCAGCACAAAAACCTGTATATTTTTCAATGATCCATAAAAATGGTCCATAAAAATGCACTATACCTTTAGATTAAGGTCCCCTATGAAAACATCCTGACCAAGAAAAAAAAAAGATACAGTTCTGAAAAAAATGCAAGGAAAAATAGTTTTCAAAGAGAAGGTGCTTTATATTTATTATGTACAATTTAACCAGAGCTATAATCAAAGTGAGCCAAACCCCAGGAGCCAATCCATGATTACCATCAAGCTAGTGAGGCATGAGATGGGTTATACAAAACTGCATTTTCAAATGCAATCTTCTGATTAAAAATGAGCTCTCACAATCCTCAGAGATGGTTCCACTTCAGTGGAAAACAAAATCTTCTGATAAAGTGCCTAGTGTGGTGAAGTTTATAATCTACCTTTTTTTGGGTTGAAGTGGAGTTGGGGTTCATATACATGATAATATCAGAACTTGAAAATTCTGTGCATAAAATATTCTTACCAATACAGACCAGGCAGCCATCAGTAAATATGTGATTACTATTCATTGTGTTAAGCACAACTTGCCCTTAATTTACTATCTTAGAGAGGAGCCTAGATTACAGAAATGTGATTTACCCACAATTACATTTCATGTATCAAAGGGACAACTCAAACCCAGTCTTCTTGGCTGTAAGGCCAATACTATATTCACTATGCACTGATGTCTTAAGTTATACTAAGTATTATGGTATGGCAGGGTTGTGGGTGAAGTTCTATATCTAGGATATAATGACATTTATTGCATCTTTTCCACTATAACAGAAATTCTATAATGCAGTGCTCAAGCTTATCTTTCTGTATATTGTAAGTGATATAATAGATGAATACTGGGCTTATAGTCAGGCAATTTGGGTTCATTTTGTAGAACTTTGGACATTGTATCATTTTTCTCAGCCTATGCTCTATCATGTATTAAATAAAGAGTTTGAAGTAAGTGATGTCTAAGACTCCTTGCCTTGACATTTTATAATTCTTTCAATTTTTCCAGCTGGAGGGAATTCTGACTTTCACTTCAGGTATGTATCCTAAGTAGTTTCATAAAATAAAAAATCTCCAATGAAATAAAAGTTCAAAAGTACAACTTGAAGGAATTCTCAAAGGTCTTTTAATTAATAGTAATGACAAAAGATTGTGTTTAAAGAAAGAATAAGAAACTTGAAGAGATTGTTATAAAATTCTACATAGATTCAAATAATAGGTTTCCTGAGGCCAGAATAATGCAATAGTCAAGTTGTAGTCAAGGAAGACCTAATCTAAGTTGGAAGAATCATGGAAATACTAAAGAAGACAAAGTTGAGAGATATTGTGGAGATAGATCTGTTAGAATTTTGACTATTGACTGGTGAGCTCTACATAGGTGAGCTCTATGTACATGAGTAGAACAGAGTGAATTATGATTTAGAGTTCAATTACTGCAAATGTCTTTCTCATTGCTTCTACTTAGTGGTGTGCAATTCCCACTTGATTCTTTCCTTTGGGTTCAAGTTCTGAAAGTTACTGGTAAAAGGATGTTTTGGAATGATAATTCCTTCCATCTATCAACCATTAACACCTTTGTTCAAGAAGGTTTATCTGATTGTCCTCAAGTATCTCTTCTCCTAAGCCCAAAGAGAGATGAAACTAGGAAATAAGGACTAGCCAAATAGTGTTTTTGTTTGTTTGTTTGTTTTTGGCAGTATGGGTGAAATAAAAAGATGGTAAATAATCTGAGTCACATGGTCCAGAAAGGAATTTTGGAAGGTAGAATAAGTGAATCAAAGGTAATGTGTACCTGCAGCCAGTGGTGGAAAGGAGAAGTAGGAAATGGAGAAAAGCTGAAAAGAGGAGATTTTGATGAAAAAAATTACCTATGGCCAAATCTCTTCTTTGCACATGAGTGTAATTGATGAAACACAAATCAACTATTTTCTCAAGTTCATTAGTTGTTTAAATTTTATGAAATAATCTGAGCCATTGGAGAGAAAGACTATCTGGAATCAAAATATAGAGCAAGGAAATAGTTTTTGAAGGTATGTGATTTTTCCATTCTATCAATCCTTATTAAATATAATTTTATATCATTAGCTGATACAGTGGTAAAGCTTACCACATGTTGTGGCTGTCACTGTTGAGTCATTTCACTTGTGTTCAACTCTTCATTACCCTATTTTAGAATTTATTGTCAAAAATACTGGAGTACTGTTCCACTTCTGTTTTCAGATTATTTTACAGATAAATAACTGAGGCAAAAAGGATGAAGTGACTTGTTCAGGATCACATAACTACTAAGTGTCTCAGGTAGAATTTGAACTCAGGTCTTCCTGACTCCAGATCCAGTGCTCTATCCACTATGCTGCCTAGAAACCTTACCACACAAGGAATCTCTATTAAATGAAAACCTGCACTGTAATTAGAAAACATTGGCTTAGTAAAGAGAGAAGTGGACTGTGAATTAGGTGTCTGTGTCTAATTACTGTGGTGTCATTAACTAGATTTGGTATGTTACACAGGCCACTGAACTTCTTTGATCCTAAGTTATATTGTTTTTGATTTAAAAGAAATAAATAATCATTAAAGTAGTCACAGAAACCTTGACTACCAACCAAGTGACAAACCTAGGGCATGAAAGGCAGCCTAGATGGAATAGCAAGGCATCTTAAGGGAGGGGTTTGTGGCAGTCAAAAAGGTTTGAGAATCATGATTTCTGGGTAAATTAATCATTTTAAAATAATTCCAGAATTTTAACAAAAGGATGATCATTCTACTCTCTCTATCTCTTAGACCAAAAGTCTCCAAATGGTGATGGGCTCACAGTTTCTATGCTCTTGGAAGAGAAAATGTTTCTAAAGATGGCAATCATCTCTTATTGGTTAACAATTAATGGGAAAATTAATATTACAAGAGACTGGGCTACATCACAATAGAGTCTTGGGTCTTGGTCCCCAAGAAATTTATTTTGTTTTTATATCATCTGTCTGACTAAAACTAGAATCAACATTTCCTTAGACCTGTCTAAGCAAACACAATGCACAGAAAAGTACCTATGAATCCAAACAAAGAATTTTTTTTAATGGTCTGATTAGATCATGGCCAGTGTAAATCTTTTTTTTTTTTAATTTGCATAACATATGTATGGGTAGTTCCTCAGCATTGATCTTTACAAAGCTTTCCATTACAAATTTTACCCCCAGTCCTCACCCCTCCCCTAGATGGCAGGAAGTCCACTACATGTTAATTATGCCAGTGTAAATCTTGATCTAAGACTTCCCATAATGGTTGATTTATGGATGAGTAGTAAAGCAGAAAATCCTTGGTTCCAATTAAATAATCATTTCTCTCACATGGGAGGTAGCATGTGCCAGGCTTATTAAAAAACTATTTTCATCTTGACCATTGTTTCCCTCAAATCCTGTTAGAGATAATTCAGGACTCTGAACCTAATAGCCAATATTGATTTTTATTTATATGATTTTAAATTTTAAATTTTTTAAAATTTTAATTTATATAATTTTTAAAATACTTTAGGATAGATACTGTAATATTATCTTAAATTATCTGATAGAGAGACAACTAATTTAACTTAATTCAACAAACAAATTTAATTAAGTTCCTATTAGTTACAAACAATGGTCAGGGTGCTAGATAGATAGAAAGATAAAAAATGGCATCATTCTTCAATGCCAAAAACTTAGGAAGTTATATTTCTAGGATAAAAAATTATGTGGTACTAGATATAACGTTCTAAAGAGAAAGAAAAAATTTAGAAAATATGTAATAAGAAAATTTACAAAAATTTCCATAGGCAACAGGGAAGGATTAATGTAAAATCTAGCCTCTAAACAATCTCTTAAAGAATGAGAATGATTTTAATAGTCAGAGGAAGGAAATAAATAAATTGCAGACAATGGAAATCATCCTTGGGAATGTACAAAGGTGGAAGAATGCAAAGAGATTAAGCTTAAGTGGTATATTTATCAATTCAAAGATAGAACAAAGTTGGGAGAGTAGTGCTAAATGAAAGATTTTGACAGGTTAGACCAGTGGGTGAAATCTAATGAAGTTTGCCATGGGTAAATAAAAAAATTCTATGCAAGGTCAAATAATCACATTAAAAAATACAGAACATTATAGTGGTCTATGTGATTAGTATCTAATCTAGTATAAAAGTAGTTCATATATATTTATAGATATAGATATAGAGATCTCTCTCTCTCTCTATATATATATATATATATATATATATATATATATATATATATATATATATATATAAGTAGTACAAAGAAGGCCAACCTTCAGAGATAACAAAAGGATAAGACTTATGGACTTGTCATGACTTGGCTGTAGTTGAAATATAAGAAAAGTAAAATAACCAAAAAAATCAAATCCAAATAAAATTTTGAGTTTGGTGAAGAAGATGCTGATTCATTATAAACATATCTTCAAAATACTTAATTTCAAAATCATAAATTAGAATGTGATTATTAACAATCTGAGAATGATATTTTCAGATACCATAATGTGAGTCCATAATAAAGTATAAATGATGGTTAATTAATTATATTTCATTTTTCATATTTCAAGAAGCTCTATTTTACTGAAGGTTATTCTTTCCACTAATGTACATTGAAATCCTTTTATGACTTAATAGAAGCTCTTTGAGATATGATATGGCCAACAAATTCTTGAGGATAGCCTAGAGATAAACTTTCTGGAACTGGGAAGGTATCTTTAGGCAACTTACCTGGCCCACTTTGCCTTCATACTTAAAGACTTTCTATCTTGCAAAACCCTGCTAGAACTTGGAACTGTGTGCACAAAACACGTCACATTCATGCAGCAACAAGTAGTTTCTTAGGGTAGGAATGCATATATTATCAATAGATAATGTCTATGAAAAATGAAAATTCAGCTTATTTACTCCCTCTCATTTGTAGCAGGTATCCCAGCATCATAATTGTACAAGTTGTTATGGTGTTTATCAAATGAAGAATCAATCACATGTGGTATAATAAAGAAAGAATTACAAGTGATGGGCTGCCTGGGATAGATATTATGTTTAAGTTTTTATTTAATCAATTCAGAAAAAGAGCATAATATCCATGACAGTTTTAGGCTACATGTTTTAATATTACCGAAGTCATTACAGAACCCCTTAGGAATGGTATTAATAATTCTTCCCATAAATGTAGCAAGTCATTTTCAAACCTGTTTGTAGCCTGCAATATCTTATTAGAAACATCTGAATAATAGATGCATTACAATGGGAAAGTCATCATAAAGTGTCTGATACTAAATAGGCATTTATTAAGTACTTACTACATACATGTACGTAGCACTGTATTAATGTCTATGGGGAAAGAGAAAAGGGAAGTGGAAAATTGGCATATAATAGGCCCTTGAGGACTTTGCAATCTAGCTGATGAACACAACAAAGCAACCATTTTTTAAAGTACCAGTTTTACATAGATTTTATTCTCCAAAATAAAGAATTAGATTTCCATGTATTTGTTCACTGTACAGTATTGACAAAGTACAATGTTGCTCACTTTATTTCCTCCGTACACATTTAAATATGCAGAATACCAAAGTTTATACAATAGCCCAAAAGTTGTTTTTTAAACTACCATTGCATTCAGCTTTGACTATTTGTTTAAGTCTTTATATTTTTGAAAAATTATGTGGAATGCTATCTTCTGGAGCATTTAGCTAATCCCTTCAATGGCAGGTCCAGAAGAGGCACCTTAGGAGAGAGATGCTACACAATCTAAAACTCCACTCAGCATGCATCCTAGCATGTCCTCTCCACTCTCTGATAGAACTTAGTTTCACAGGAGAGAAGACCTCCAATTCTTTCTAATGATGTTTATTTTTTTTCTTGACAATTCAGTTCTTTCTTGGTCACTTAATTATTTCATTACATTTGTCAAAGATTTCCTATTCTCTTCAATTTTGCCTTGGAGTTTCTCACTTTCCACTGTAGCTTTCACGTTGAAAGCTAAAGACTTAAGTGAGTTCTTGAAAGATGCCTTGTCTCATTTTTTCTTGCCTTCAGTCTTGTATTTCTCAGCTTCCTGGACTATACCTTAAATGCCTTCTTTGAATAGGTGACTTTTGTTATTGATGATGATGATGTTATTATTCTCTTTCCCCTTATTTTTTATCTATAGCTAATACATTGAAGAGATAATTTGTTATTATTTCAAAGGTTACTTTGATCTGAAGATCAAAGATGAAGATCCCTGAATTCAAAGGTTACTTTGATCTGAAGATCAAAGATCAAGATCCCTGGATAGAGGGACTTTTTCAAAAATTTAAACAAGTCAGGAAGGTTGTTATCCCTTGTCTTTTATTCCTCAATCAAACATGAATAAGCATATCAGTGTAGTAGTCTGAGCAAATAGTTATTGCCATATCATCTTGAATATGATTACAAGGTAATGACCCTGCCAGGAGTTTCAATACCAAGAGAAAGAGGAATGACATTCAATAGCAGTAAATCCTGAACATTCTCAGATTTATCCCCAGAAAAGCTTGACGTTTGGACAACTGCAACATAAATAATAGCCTCATCAGGACTGATCTCTTATAATCTCCTTGCAACTGAAGAAGTCCTGTCAAAGTTTCTGGATCTAAGGGATGAGACTGGAATCATTCACCAAGACAGTGTAATGGGTCTGTGACTTATCTGATTTGATATCTCTTAGGGTTCATTGTGACTTGGAAGAAGTCGGCATTCAGCTCTTCAAAACAGGTGCTAACAGTAGATATATAGAACGTGATATCTTCATAAAAGTAGTCAATCACAATATTGATAAGGTATAGGAAGAGAAGGTACACTTTGCATGCTATTTGACATCTCTTTTGTTCTTACTGATGTCCTTCTTATGCTTGCACTTGAATCAATAACAAAAGTTTGACAATGTGGTTGCCAAAAATCTCCCTATTCAAGTGTGTATCCCCAGTCACATATTTGATGTGAGAGATTCTTATATAAAATCAAATTGGTATTTATCATCTTTGTCACATTGGTCAACTTAATTACTCAGATCTTAAACTATCTCATTTTTAACATGATGCTGAAACAGATAATCTCTAAACCTAATCTGTACCCCCACACATATTTATCAGCTCTAATTCCTATGATTTCTTCATTTTCTCAATTCTCATAAGTCATCCTCTTAATAATAGGCTTTGTAATTGTTTTCCTGGGGGGGGGGGCATAAAGATTGCCAATTTGTAGTGTAAAGAATTGATTTCTTTGCTGAAAACTCAGACAATGTTGACCAATTTCCAATCGTATAGCACATTTCCCTAATTTCATTCTTTTTGAAAAGATCACTTTGGTTAACTAAATCCAAGTTCTTTTAGGATCTCAAAATATAATCTGTCTATATCTGTCTATATATATTGAACTCATTGAGGCATTATCTGAGAGTGATGATATTGGTATTGACAATTTCAGTGAAGTCCATAAATGATATATGTTTCCTACACAGCTATAATTCTTCCACTTAAATTCTCATCCTTAATAGAGTAACTACTTCCCTACAATAAAACTATCAATTAATCAGCCATTAATCAATTAATATATTGCACCAGACACTAGATATACAAATACAATGAGTGTAAGAATTCCAAATTGCATGAAACTCATTTAGTAGTAGTAGTAGTAGTGATAGTGGTGGTGATAGTAGTTTATAGTCATTATTAACTTCTAGTAATATTTTGGTAATCACTTAATTCTCTGAGTTTTCTATCAAATTTATGCTTAGTTCAGACTCTGATTGTAGAGTAATAGAGGAGTGCTAATAAATGTTTAACAAATATGTTCTAAGAGAAAGAATGCATGCATATTGTTTCAAGTTTAGTTTGCATAATAAATACATTTTAAAATCTAGATAATAAGCAAAATAATAAATCCTGTCCTGTTTTATAACTATTGCCAATTTCTGAGGTATACATGTTCACAATAAAAATTTAACTACCAGCTCTTGCAATTTGGATACTGCTGTCTCCAGTATATATGGCCACCTTTTGGGAATATGAGAAATCAAAATATTACTTGAAATACTTTGACTATTTTCCTCTTTGCAGATTTGGGAAGTTGATTTGTTTTCCTAGGTCTAATAATAGAAATAATTGTTGTGGTTATTCAATTATTTTAGCTATGTCTTACCTTTTGAGACTCCATTTGGAGTTTTTTGAGAGAATTACTGGAGTAGTTTACTATTTCCTTCTACAAATCATTTTACAGATGAGGAAACTGAGGCAAATAGAGTTAAATTACTTGCAGAGTCACACAATTAGTAAGTGTCTGAGGCCAGATTGAATACATGAAGATAAGTGTTCCTCACTTCATGCTTGGCATTCTATCCACTGTGCCACATATCCCCCCAATAGAATTAATACCAAGTCAAATTATTGACCACATCCTCATTCCTAATCAGCTAAAATAATGCACATGGAAATGATCGAGTACACATAGCATTGGCTATTTCTCTGCATCTTCTAGCACAATCTGATTTGCCTTTATGGCTTTAGTATATCACTGTTGGCATAAGCAACTATAAGTTAATTAATGTATTTAACTTAAAAATGATTATATGATTGTGAAAACACACCAAAAATGATATTATTAATAATAAGGAAAGTTAGAGACAACATGATATTATAGATAGAGTAATGGAGTTCTAAAGACTGGGTAACTAGCTCCTGAAATTTACTGTCTGACCATGAAAAAAAGCACTTAAGTTCTCTATGATCAAGACATTGTCTCAATAGCAATAGGCTATTGAATTTGTTACCTCAGCATTATCAAAAATCCATGAATTTCTTCCTATTGGCAATATTTAAAATATGCTCACTGATTTGTACAGAGTATTATCTGCTTTGATAAAGGGAAATCCTTTTGATAAAGAGAGAATTGAATAAATGGACTCACAATACAAAAATCTAAGTCAAAGTAACGTAACTTTTAAATTTGTATATTTGATCCCATTTGATCTTAAGAAAATGTTTTTGAGGTGTGAAGTATTAGTAACATTTGGACTTTTTTTCCTTCCTTTTTCCCTTTTTTCCTTCTTTTCGTCCTTTTATTTTATTCCTTCCTTTCATCTTTCCTTCCTTCCTTTCTCCTTCCCTTCCTCTCTCCCTCCCTCCTCCTTTATATTTTATTTTATTTTTCTGAATCTGCTAGGGTGGAACAGGGAATAGAGTTCTTGGTCTGCAATCAAGAAGACCTTGAGTTCAATCAGGTCTCCTATACTTATTTGTTCTGTAACAGTGGACAAATCATTCAATCTGTATCACTGTTCCCATCTATAAAATGGGAAAAATAATATTAATTTTCACTTGGAGTGTTGTGAAAATAAAAATGAGTTTATATTTAAAACATTTTAGCACAGTTTCTAGCAAGTAATAGGAACTTAACAAATCATTTTTCCATCAATCCACCCATTTTACAAAGTAATATTATGGGAATTTAAGTAAACTTGATTATTAATAACAAGAACAAGCTAGAGTTGGTGTAGTGATAAGAGTCTTATTATACAAGGCAGGAACCCAGGTCTTGAAGTCTTTCATTAAAACTTCCTACCTATGCCGACCTGGTCAACTCATGCAATCTTTCACAAAATCTCAGAATTATAGAACCTGTAAATTGGAAGGGACCTCAGTAATTGTTAATTTCAACTCAACTGAATAAGAATAAAGAATAGATAGATAGATATATAGATAGATAGATAGATATAGAATAAAGAATAAAGGCAAATAGTCTTTTAATCTTTCTTTGAAGGGAGAACTCATAATGCACTATCTCCTGAAATTGATTATGAAGTACATTTGGGATACATCTAACAATTAAGGAATTTATGTTTTCTTTAGGATTCAATTTGCTTCTGTAAAACTTCAGTTCATAATTCCTTTTTCTACCTGCAGTTTCAAGCAAAAAGAGTTTCCTTCCTGTTCTATATAAAAGTCTTTTTAAAAAATTGACAGACACATACTTAGGAAAAATTGATGGGATACTCTACTATAAACTTCCCTGTAGTTTGATCCATCCCCATCAAAAGGACTGTATTATAGGTCCAGGAATTGAATTGTTGCCTCGGAATAATACATAGCTGCATAATTATCCCATAAAGCAACCTAAATTCCAAAACTAGTTTTTGGCAGAGCTGGAAATTCACACTCTCTTGAAACTCAATTAGGTTGTATTTTTACTAATCCTTTTTTTTTAATAATAAAGGTCTTCAATGGCCTGAAAAATTAAGGTAAAGGTAAAAGTATTTTGAGATTTTGTCTCTTTATTCATTGTTGGAGAGAAATAAATTCTAGTAAAATGATAACTATCAGATGATATTGAGAGGCAAATAGCTTCAAATAGCTTCACACATTTTTGAAAGGAATTTTCTTGGAATGACCTAAGTATATTTTTAAAACAAAGTTGTAATGCTAACTTTATAATAATACAAATACTACTATATTCATTAAGCAAAAAAAAAAGTAAGGAAAATGTATTACTAAAATTTTCATCATATTTACTAGAGTCTTTTTTTTGTCCACCATATTTCATATTACTCCTTCATCCTAGAAATTCCTTCCGTGTCCTGTAGAGATGTTTAGTTTATATAACTTTGATATATGAGCTTCTCAATTAATGAAACTGGCAAATTATTGTTGATTTTATGATTTACATCTATGGGTTTTTAGATTAATGAACTATGGATCATAGGATTCCTATAAATATTAAGCTCCCCTTAGAGAATCAAAAGAATATGTATTCACAATAATGTGTTCTAACACTTTTCTGGAATATATTTTTTATGTGTAAAGTGCACAGACTATTATCAATACCAATACAATTTTAAACACATTTAAATTTCAACAACTGAAAATATTTGAATATTCTTTTCCTATTGGGATAAAAAAGGAAAATGACTTCATGAAACTTCTTTCTTGTTTATTTTAGGTGTAAGTAAGGTATTTTATTTATAATAATATATAAAAGATTTAAAATTTAGAAAAAAGATTCTGAGTTCTAAATTTTCTCCTTCCCTCTTTTTCCCACTTACCCCTAATTAAGAAGACAAGCAATTTGATATGGACTATACACGTGCAGTCAAGCAAAACACATTTCCATATTAGTCATGTATTGAAAAAAATAAAAAAAAGTAACAAGAAAAATAAAGTAAAAAATATCTTTGATCTATATTAAGACTTCCTCAGTTCTTTCCCTGGAGGTAGATAGCAATTTCCATTATAAGTCCTTTCAGAATTGCTTAGATCATTGTATTGGTGAAAAAATGGTCTAATATAGTCATACATGTTACAATATTTTTATTACAATGTACAATATTCTTCTGGTTCTGCTCAACTCACTTTGCATAGTTCATGTAAGCCTTTCCATGTTTTTCTGAATGAATCCTGCTCATTATTTAGTCTTCCATCTGAGCACCCCTTAATTTTCAATTGTGAGCCAATGCAAAAAAAGAGTTGCTATAAATAATTTTGTACATATAAGTCTTTGCCTTTTTTTTCTTTCTTTATTTTGGAAAATTTGGAAAAACCTTTATTAATGGCATTGCTGAGTGCAAGAGTATGCAAAGATTTCTAGGCCTTTGGGTATAATTCCACATTGTTTCCATGATGGGGTAGATTAGTTCACAAATTTAACAATTAATTAATGTTCCCATTTTCTCATATTCCCCTCCAATATTTATCATTTTCCTTTTCAGTCCTATTAGCAATCTAATAGGTATGAGGTATTATCTCAGATTCATTTTAATTTGCATTTCTTCAATCAGCAGTGAACTATTGTATTTTTTTCTAATATGGCTATAACAGCTGGATTTCTTCTAAAAACTGTTCATATTTCTTGATCGTTTATCAGTTGAAGAATGTGTCTTATTTTTTTCATAAATTTTTTCTAAGTTCCCTATATGTTTGAGAAACTTCATCAGAGAAATTTGTTTCAAAATTATTTTCACATTTACTATTGCTATTTGTATTTCACCACTTCTTTTCTCTCTCTCCCTTCACTCTCTCCCACTTCAAAAGTGTTTTTCATGATGTCAGAACATCATTCTTCCCTAACTTGTCTTCTTTCTCATCTCTCTTTCCCTTTGTACTTTCCTGTAAGATAAGATATATTTCTATATGTAATTGAGCATATATATAATTTCCAATGTGAACCAATTCTGATGAGAGTAAGGTTCACTCATTCTTCCTCTTCAATCCCTTTTCCCTTATACCGTAAAAACTTTTTCTTGCCTCTTTTTTTTTGGGCAGATAATTTATGCCATTTCATCTCTCCCTTTCCGTTTTCCACAGGTTATTCATCTCTTATCCCTCACTTTCATTTCTCTTTTAAATATTTTCCATACATATTCAACTGACACCTGTGCCCTCTGCTTTATATATTCCTTTGAACTGCCATGATTAGTTCTAATGACTTACAAGTATCATCTTCCCTATGTAGGACTATAAACTGATAAACCTTAATAAGTCCCTTAAGATTTCACTTTCCTGATTATGATTTTCTAGAGTCCTATACTTAAAAATCAGGTTTTCTATTCAGCTTTATTCTTTTCATCATGAATGCTTGAAAACCCTCTATTTAATTGAATATCCACCTTCTCCTCCAAAAGGATTAAAGTATGTTTTGCTGTATAGGTGATTCTTGCTCAACTGCTCTCCAGAATATCATATTCCAAGCCCTCTTATTCTACAACTAAATCTTCTGTTATTGTGCCTGTAGCTCCATCATTTTTTAATTGTTTCTTTTTGGGTGTTTATAAAATTTTCTCTTTTACCTGTGATGATGAATTTGTCCACAATATTTCTGTGAGTTTTCATCTTGAGGTTACTTTCAGGAGGTGATTGGTGGATTCTTTCAATTTCTATTTTACCTTCTGTTTCTAGAATATAGGTCAGCTTTCGTTGACAATTTATTGAAAGATGATGTCTAGACTTTAATCATTTTAATTGCGGCTTTCAGATAAACCAACAATTTAAAAATTATCTCTCCTTGAACTATTTTTCCTTAAATGTCAGTTATTTTTCCAATGAGATATGTAATATAATATGTTACTTTCCCATTTTTTTGGTTTTGTTGTATTGTTTCTTGATTTCTCACAGTCATTAGCTTCCATTGACTTACATGTAATTTTTTAAGAAATTATTTTCCTCAGTTATCTTTTGTACCTCTTTTTCATTTTATTAGCTTTGCTTTTCAAGGCATTCTTTTCCTAAATGGCTTTTTGTACTTCCTCTTGCATCAGCCCTATTTCTTTTCCCAGTGTTCTCTACTTCTCTTACTTGATTTTCAAAATCTCTTTTGAACTTTTTCATGTCCTGAGATTAATTCTTGTTCTTCTTGGAAGTTTTGGATGTAGGAGCTTTGACTTTTGAGTGTGCATTTTCATCTTCCCTGTCATCATAGTAATTTTATATGGCCAGAATAATTTTTTGTTGTTTGTTCATTTTCCCAAACTGTTATTTGATTTTTAAACCTTTTTAGAAGTAGGGTTCTTTGACCAGAGTTAGGTTGCAATGGC
The DNA here is from genome assembly GCA_023553655.1 of Myrmecobius fasciatus. Classification (NCBI taxonomy): domain Eukaryota; kingdom Metazoa; phylum Chordata; class Mammalia; order Dasyuromorphia; family Myrmecobiidae; genus Myrmecobius; species Myrmecobius fasciatus. Next base: position 30,814 of record JAJPUD010009993.1, read on the forward strand.
CCAAGCTTCAGGGATTTTGTGCAATTGTGATATTTCTAGGAATATGTAAGTTTTCAGTTCTTCCAAGGAAATGTGATCCAAGCAAAATTGCGTTTACGACTCTTCTGGCCTGTGCTCTTGTCAGTGACTAACCAGAAAAACTCTTTCTTTTGCCCTTAAAATGTGAGGGGTGTTCCAGATAGACTTTGCCTGTTCATTATAGTATATCAGTGCTTCTCCTGACTCTGGACTGTGAGGCAGGACTGTAACCTGGATCTGAATGAGGGCAAAGGACAGAATCCCAGCTCAGTGCTGGCTAAGAGGTCCATCTCCTTTTGACCAGCTGACCCCTAATCATCTGTGAGCTGAGACCTTCAAAAGGCACTGCACCTTCTGCTGCTGCTGCTGATTCAGTGACTCCCGAGGTCTGGTCCTTGTTTTCTGGAGCTCCCCTGTCACTCTAGTACAACAAAACTTTCCTGACAAAATTCTCAGCCACCTTTGGTGTCCATTGGCTGAGAGGTCTGGAAACTACCAGCCACTGATTCATTGGCTCCCAATGATTGCTGTGTTGTGGCACTTTGGGTCAGATTGGGCTGTACTCCCACTCTAGTGCAGCAAACCATTACTGCTGACCTTCTGAATTGTTTTTGACTTGAAAATTGTTTCAGTCTGTCTTTTTTTGTGGGGTCTGCCATACTAGAATTTGTTTATAGTCATTATTTATTGGTATTGGGCAGTTTTACGGGGAGTACTCTGGAGAGTGCTTGTCTTGACTCTATCATCTTGACTATGCCCCTTAGTTACTATTTTACCCTTTGGCTCTAATACATAAGCACATTTTTCCTTCATAATTTCATAAAATATAATACCTAGGATCTTTTTTTGTTGATCATGGCTTTTAGATAATAACTAATTCTTATTATCTGTTTTAAATCTACTTTCCATGTGAGTTGTTTTTCCATTGAGGTAATTTGGATTGTCTTCTCTTTTCTCATTCATTTGATTTTTTAAAAATTGTTTCTCTATGACTGGTGGACTCTATTTGTGTAACTCTAATTTTTTATTGAAGTTTTAATTTCAAAACATTTGCAAGGATAATTTTTTCAATATTGACTCTTGAGAAACTTTGTGTTCTAATTCCTTTCCTTCCCTCATCCCCTCCCCTAGATGATATGTAATCCCATATATGTTAAACATAGTAAAAAATATGTTAATGCAATTCTAATTTTTAAGGAATTATTTTCATCAATGGGTTTTTGTGCCTCATTTCTCATTTGACCAATTCTATTTTTTTAACCATACATGTTTTATTTGAAGTATATTGGAAATATTATTAATTCTTACATTTTCACATTTGAGTTCCCATCGCATAATATTAGATGGAGAGTGTAGTGTCTTGGTAGAACATTGGAGGAAGACCTAAGTTAAATCTTAATCTCATATACTTATTACTTGTGTGACCCTGTGCAGGTTCCTAAACTCACTGTACCTCAATTTACCTCATCTTCATCAGGGAAAGCATTTGACTTTGACTTTCAAGGCTCTTCTCAACTCTAAGTGTAAAGTCCAGTTCTGAGATCCCAAATTTTTATAATTTTTTGGCAGAAGTCTTTTGGTGGAGTCATGTAGTATGAGGGGAAAAAAGACGTGACTTAGAATTACAATACTGTTTCAAATATACAATTATATACAATTTTAAAAACAAGGAGTTTTCTATGTACATTTTATTTATTACTGAAAATATAGATGTGTGTATGTATATCTATTATGTATATCTATCTATCTATCTGTCTGTCTATGAATAGATAGATAGATATGGCTGGTCTCCACGTCAGAAAGAGACTATAGACTCATTGATTTTATTTTTCACCTGGAAGAATTAATGAGATGCTATCCAGTCTAATCATGACAGATAAGGAAACTGAGGATCAGATACTTTAAATGACTTATTGAAAACTGTAAATAACAGATATGAGAATTGAGCATCTTTTCATTGACAGTGAAGGAATTTGGGTATTTGTCTCATTTCTTTTTGTTCCTGCCTTTTTAAAAGATTTTTATTTTCAAAATATATGCATAGACAATTTTTAACATTCACCAATGAAAAAGTTTGTGATGCAAATTATTTCACTACTTTTACTCACTCTCTCACCTAGACAGAAAGTAATCCACAATTATGCTGCACCAAAAAAAAAAATCAGATCAGAAGGAAAAAAATGAGAAAGAAAACACAATGCAAGCAAACAACAACAAAAAGAGTGAAAATAATATGTTGTGATCCACACCCAGTTCCTACAGTCCTTTCTCTGGGTGCATATAGCTCTCTTCATCAGAAGACATTGGAACTAGTCTGAATCATCACATTGCTGAAGATAGCCACATCCATCAGAATTGATCATCATATAGTCTTGTTGTTGCCATGTATAATGATCTCCTGGTTCTGCTCATTTCACTCAGCATCAGTTCATGCAAGTCTCTCCAGGCCTCTCTGAAATCGTCCTGCTGGTCTTTTCTTACAAAACAATAATATTCCATAACATTCATATACCATAATTTATTCAGGCGTTCTCCAATTGATAGGCATTCATTCAGTTTCCAGGTTCTTGCCATTACAAAAAGGGCTGCCACAAACATTCTTGCACATGCGGGGCCCTTTCTCTCCTCTAAGATTTCTTTTGGATATAAATCTAATAGAAATACTGCTGGGTTAAAAGTTGTGCACAGTATGATAAGCCTTTGGGGATAGTTCCATATTAGTCTCCAGAATGGTTGAATCAGTTCACAACTACACCAACAATGTATTAATGTTCCCATTTTCCCACATTCCCTCCAGCATTCTTCACTATCTTTTACTGTCATCTTAGCCAACCTGAGAGCATGTGTAAGGAGAGTAGTGTAATGTAGCTATACCGCACAGTTGTCTTAATTTTCATTTCTCTAATAAATAGTGATTTAGAGCACCTTTTCATGCGATTAGAAATGGTTTCGATTTGTTCATTTGAAAATTGTCTGTTCATTTGGAGCCAAGATGGCAGAATGCTGACACGATTCTCTGTGATCTCCTTTGACCTTCTCTCAAACCAACAGCAGATTAAGCCTCTGAACTGGTTCTGGAGTCAAAGTGTCTCCAAATATTTGGAGGACAACACATTCTCAGAAGAAGTTACCTTGGAAGAGCTTCAGAAAAAATCTGTTTCAATCAGGCAGGGGGACAGTTTTCTGAGCTCATATGGCAGTACAGACAGGGCTCACAGTGTGGCAGTGTCTAAGCACCTGGGAAGTTTCTATCATCCTCTTGGGCCACTCTGCCATGGTTGCAAGCAGGTGCTTTGGCAGATTTGCCTTTTGTAAAAGATAAATTGTAAACCACTGAGAAATCATCAGCATTTTTTTATATTACCAACAAAGTTCAGCAAGAGATACAAAAAGAAGTTCCATTTAAAATAACTGTCAATAGTATAAAATATTTGGAATCTATCTGCCAAGGGAAAGTCAGAAATTATACTAACTAAAGTACAAAACACTTTCAACACAAATAAAGTCAGACCTAATCAGTTGGAAAAATATCAAGTGCTCATGGGTAGGCCAAGCCAATATAATAAAAATGACAATAATATGCAAATGAATTTATTATTTAGTGCCAAACCAATCAAATTCCCAAGAAATTATTTTACAGATCTAGAAAAAAACTGTAGTAAACTTCATCTGGAAGAAGAAAAGATCAAGAATTTCAAGGGAATTAATGATAAAAAGGGCTGATGAGGGTGGCCTTGTTGTGCCATATGTAAAACTATATTACAAAGCAATGGTCATCAAAATCATTTGGTACTGGATAAGAAATAGAGTAGTTGATCAATGGAATAGGATAGGATCACAGGACAAAATAGGCAATAACTATAGCAATCTAGTGTTTCACAAACCCAAAGACCCCAACTTTTGGGATAAGAACTCACTATTAGTCAAAATCTCCTGGGAAAATTGGAAACTAGTGTGGAAGAAATTAGGGCAAAGAGCCATACTTACACCACATACCAAGATAAGATCTAAATGGATTCATGATTTAGACATAAAGAGTGATATTATAAGCAAATTAGAGAAACATAGGATAGTTTACATTTCAGATCTCTGTAGAAGGAAGGAATTTGTGTCCAAAGAAGCACTGGAACTCTTAATTGAACACCAGATAGCTAATTTTGATTATATTAAGTTAAAATGTTTTTGTGCAAACAAAGCTAATGCAGACAAAATCAGATGAAAAGCAATAAAATAGGGAAATCATTTTTATATCTAAGTGTTTTGATAAAGGTCTCATTTCTAAAATACATAGAGAATTAACTCAAATTTATAAGAATATCAGCCATTATCCAAATGATATATTGGATATGAACAATTTTAAGATGATGAAATTAAAACCATTTCTAGTTATATGAAAAGGTTGTCCAAATCACTATTGATCAGAGAAATGCAAATTAAGACACCTCTTAAACAGGGTAAGGTGATAAGAAAAGATAATGATAAATACTGGAGGGTGTGGGAAAACCAGGACACTAATACATTGTTGGTGGAGTTGTGAACTGATCCGACCATTCTGGAGAGCAATTTGTAACTATGCTCAAAAAGTTATCAAACTGTACATACCCTTTGACCCAGCAGTGTTTCTACTGGGCCTATGTCCCAAAAAGATCTTAAAGGAAGGAAAGGGCCCCACATGTGCAAGAATATTTGTGGCAACCCTTTCTGTAGTGGCACGAAACTGGAAAGTGAATGGATGCCCATCAATTGGACAATGGGTGAATAAATTATAGTATATGAATGTCATTGAATATTATTGTTCTGTAAGAAATGACTAGGAGGATGATTTCAGAGAGAATTGAATGAATTGATGGTGAGTGAAATGATCATTATACACAGCAACAACAAGACTATATGATGATCAATTCTGATGGACATGTTTCTCTTCAACAATGAAATGATTCAAACCAGTTCCAATTGTTCAGTGATGAAGGGAGCCATCCACACCCAGAGAGAGGATTGTGGACCACAACATAGCATCCTCACTTTCTCTGCTACTGTTTGCTTGCATTTTGTTTTTTTCTCAATTTTTTCCCTTCTTGATCTGATTTTTCTTGTACAGCAAGATAACTTTATAAATATGTATACATATGTTGGATTTAACATATTTAACATGTATTGCACTACCTGCTATCTAGCGGAGGGCGTGGAGGGAAGGAGGAGAAAATTTGGAACAGAAGATTTTGCAATGGTCAATGTTGAAAAATTACCCATAAATATGTTTTGTAAATAATTTTTTTAATTTAAAAAAGTAAAATAAAAACATTTAATTAAAAAAATGATCCTTTATTTCCAGCTTATTTTGTGATTTATTTTCTTTATATTGGGCTGTTTCCTGTGTATATGGGGCACTATCCCAACTTTAGGTTTTTCAGACTGCTGTTTCCAGAGCTAGTTTTGAGTGCATATAAGTTTTCAGTTTTTCCAAGATGTTGTGATTTAAGGAGTTTTGACTATTGTTCCCTTAGTCTGTTCTTTTGTCTGATTGCCTCAGCACTCTTTTCCCTTCTGAAAATGTTACTTGGGACCCTGGAACTTTAAAATCACATGCTCTCAATGCCATTGCTCCTCCTTGTCTGCAAACTGGATCTTTGTATAGGCAATGCAAAAAAATACTGCATTCAGTGCTATCAAAAGATTCCCTATAATCTTTACCTGAACAGCTTTTTTTTTTTTTTTGGATCCCTGTTAAGGACCACACCTAAGTGTGAATGGGCTGGTCAGTTCTCTAGAAAGCTCCCAGAACTGTGAATTATAATACACTTATTGCCTGTAAGCTGAGAGCTTTGGATGCTACCAGCACAATTCTGATGTCCCCATGGCTTGCTCTGGTTTTACAGGATATATCCTAAGACTAGTGTTATAGATAGTTCCTATAAGCCTTCCAAATTGTCTTGGGCTGTAAAATTGTTTCATATCATCATTTAGTTGGCTCTGTTGTTCCAGAATTCATTTTGAACAATTATTTAAGCTTGTTTGCGGGGAAATTTGGGAGACTTTAGGCAAGTATCTGCCTTTATTGCACCAACTTGGAACTGTTCCATTTGGAACATTCTGGTCACACACTAATAAAAAATTAGTTGTTATTGTTTGTTTTTGTTTTAGATTTGGATGAAAAGAAAATCCTTACTATACACAGACAAATCAGTAGCAAGGACATATTATTTTTCCATTTGATTCCAGAGTTAGATTTTGTTAAAAATAACTTAGCAAAGAAAAAAAAATCTTTGTAAAGCATAAAGTCCTGTTTAAATACGAGATTATTAAAATTGCTTTTGGAATATTATAAAATTTAGGACTTTGACATTTAACTCAACCAGATGTATTTAAGAATGGTAGAATGTTTAATTCATTTCCATTGTTTTTGGTCTAGTGGTTTATTAAATTCTGCTGCCTTAATTGATAAGTTTGAAATAAAAGGACTATGAATTTTGACATGTGTAAAAATTCATATATTTTATTGTTTCTCCTCATTTACTAAGTTATAAACAATACAAATCAAAATTACAAAGTGTAAGTAAAAACATAATAAACAAAGTAGAATAAATATTGTAAACTGGACATAGCAAGATATAAATTCATTAAGGTTAAATGCTAATTTCTTGTTTTCTTTGCCTCCTTAATGCCAAGTACAGTGATTTGCACATAGTAGCACTTAAATGGTGTTTGCTTTAAATTAAATTATACTCAGGAAAACTATAATAATAATTATACTTTTTTTTCCTTTTTGCTGAGGCTGAGGGGTTAAGTGACTTGCCCAGGGACACACAGCTAGGAAGTGTCTGAGACCAGATTTGAACTCAGGTCCTCCTGACTTCAGGGCTGGTGCTCTACCGACTGCTAGCTGATCCATAATTATACGTTTTTTATGTATGCCTGTTAATATAAAAATATTTCATTAGGCATGAACTTATAACTAGTAGAAAGAATGATGAGTGAGATATATTTCTTTTGTAAGCAAACTCATTTTGAGCAAAGCTATTTCACTGTATGAGAATGTGAATTTATAGAACTGCCTCTTCTCACAACCTCAATACTGATCCTGCAAAAGGATGATTCAGCATGTGCTCCTTTGAAGTTTGTTGAAGGCTGCGGATTCCTATTCATATTAATATTTTAAATATTTAAAATTAGGGGGCAGCTAGGTGGCGCAGTGGATAGAGCACCAGCCCTGAAGTCAGGAGGACCTGAGTTCAAATCTGGTCTCAGACACGTAACAGCTGTGTGACCCTGGGCAAGTCACTTAACCCCAATTGCCTCAGCAAAAAAATATATATATATATATATATATATATATATATATATTTAAAATTAAATATATAGTATTATAAAGAAAACCAATTATGTTGAAATAATTACTTTACACATGTATATATATATATATGCATATATATATACATGCTTATACACATATATATTTAAAGAGATTTCCTTAAAATAATAAGAGGTATCTATCTGAAACTATCAGGAAGCAACATACACACACACATACACACACACAAAGTCAATAAACTAGAAGCTTTAAAAAATTAGTTTAGATTGCAACAAGGATACCTATTTTCAACATTTATTCAATATTGTACTAGAAAAGTTAGCTTTAGTAATAGGAAAAGAAAAGGAAAATTATTAAAATAATTAATGAAGAAACTAAAATATCACTCTGTATTTCTGAAATGATGCTACTTAGAGAACCTAGAAATTAACTTTAAAAACCTGCATGAAACAGAATATAAAATGAAATCATATAAATCATTAATGCAAATTTAATAACTCTGAGGTGCCCCCCACACCTATCAGCTTGGCTAATATGACAGAAAAGGAAAATCATGAATGTTGGAGAAGATGTGGGAAAACTGGAAGTAATGAAGCTGTGAACTGAACTGATCCATCAATCTTGGAGAGCAATTTGCAACTGACCTAACTGGCATAAAACTTAGCATCCCTTTGATCCCGCAATATTACTAGTAGACCTTTGTTTCAAAGGGCCTTTGAAAGGCCCTTTAAAAAAAGGAAAAGTGCCCATTTGTATGAAAATACTTATAGTAGCTCTTTTTGTGTTGGCAAAGTATTAGAAACTGAGGGGATGTACATTAATGATAGAATGGCTGAACATGTTGTGGTATACCAATATAACAGAATACATTTGTATTGTAAGAAATGATGAAAAGGCATATTTTAGAAAAACTTGGAAAAATATACATGGACTGATGCTGAGAAAAATGAGCAGAACAAGAACATTGTACACAGTGATGATTAAGTATAAGAAATTTTTTTCTGATTGAAAATGCTATCCATATCCAGAGAAAAACTATGGAGTTTGAATGCCACTTAAAGCATAAAATTTTCACTCTTTTTCCTTATTTTATGATTTCTTCCTTTTGTCCTAAAACACTACTATGTAAATCCTTTTAACCTGAAACATATATTACCTATATAAGATTGCTAATTGTCTCGGAGAAGGTAAAGCAAAGGGAAGAAGGGAGAAAAATTTATACCCAAAATATTACAAAAAGTGATGTTGAAATGTATTTTACATGTATTTGGAGAAACAAATACATTATTATTTAGCACAAAAACAAAAAGAAAAAAAAAGAAAATACTTTCAAAGTTGAAGGCCCTAGAGCATATTAGTAATGTGTTATAGAAAAACAATAAGATTTGAACTTTTTCTTGAAGATCAAGAAAAACTAAGAGGCAAAGGGAAAGGGAAAGACATATTTTACCCAAGGAGGAGTGATCAGATTAAGGAATTTCAGTATTCAGGAACAATCATATTGAATGCTTCTGAGTTATGGTAAGATCAAATATATGACTTCCTCCATGCTTGGCAGAGATAGAAAATAGCATAGTAGACCATGAAAACTGAGTATACGGAATAACTGAAAAAGTCTCTTGATGACCTCTTAAAATCCAAGGGGCAAGCATCGCATATGAATAGTTATGTACCACCTTTTGTCTTCCCCACACAATTGTCAGCTTTCCTTTGATCAATCTTTGTCCAAGGCTAGACCTGCCTAGTGATTATTCAATCAGACTTTGATAATACAGTGACCTCATCTGAAACTTTATGCAATATTTCACATCTGTAAAACCTTCCAACCCATAGTAAGACAACAATAAAAAGGAAATTATGATAATAAAGGTAAATAAAGAAGAAACATTATTACTTTTGCAGATTAGGTGCTTGTGTATTAAAACAACACCAGCACCACAAAAAAAAACCTGGAGTCAACAAAACAAAAAGTGAATGAAATGGTATATTTAAAAATTTTCAAAGCATAAACTAAATTCACAAAATCATAAATATTTTTACATAATCCCATTAAAAACACTGTAAGATGATTTAAGAAGGAATCATAGCATTTTAAATTTAGATGAATGACCCCCACAAGATTCTGTTTGCTATATCTCCCCTAAGTTGTTATTTATTCTCTGTTTGAACACTTCCATTTATGGAGAACTGACCACCTTAAGACAGTCTATTTCAATTTTGAATAACTTAAATATAGAAAGGTCTTCTTTATATTAAATCTATTTTCCATGTTCCTTTTATCCATTGTTTCAGTCTGTAACTCTATCAAGTAAAGATAATTTCTCTTCCCAGTAACAGCCTTTCAAAAGTTTGAAAAGAGTTTTCACAATTCCCTTAAGTCCTCTTCTCTCCTGGTTTTCATGGCTTCTGGCTGCACTTTTGTAAATTCCTTTAATTGAAATTACTTATTTTCCTTGTATGCTTTAAGGGAAAAAAGACCAAAAAGAATCCTCAAGGGTAATGGAATAGTCTATGCTTTCTAATAGTCCTCACCCAAATTTGCCAGGAGCCATTTTCAAAAAGAAAATTTTCAAATACAAAAACTAGTTTCATTTTGTAGAATAATTTAATACACAAATACACACATCTATAAGAAAAGTATTCTCTAAAGGTCCATCTTTGGATACTTCTTGAGAAACACCAATATGTTTGTTTACAAATGTTGTTTTCTTTCTCATAGAACAGGTTGCTTTCCCCTCTCTAAGGACAGAACAGCTTCCAAAATCTAATGCTAGTGAAGAATGTAGAATGTCCCTGATGTACTCCCCTCCTTCCTGAGTTAGGTGTTATGTTTCTTGTGTTTCTCTCTTCCCTTCTTCAGGAGAATAAATGAATTTCCTTGTTTCCCAGTTTATCAGGTAGTAATGGAGAGGAAGAAATGTATTTTCTTATCCATTATCCAATACACACTGATATTTCTCTGTTTCAACTTAAAATTTAGTGTAGAGAGATCAATAAGAAACTTAACCTGGCTGTGTTATCCCTGTCATGAACTGAGTTTATGAAATTACGTCCTTTGTCTTCTGGGAATACTGCAAACCAAAATTAATCTGAAACCAATTATTTTCTGTTGCATAAAGGTTTCTTACTTATTACTAGATTAGGAACATTACTGGGACTACCTCCTCCTGCTATATTGAAATAAATATATTCAGTCTGACCCTCTACCCTGCTCTTGAATCTATGCCATCTGTAGTTCAGAAAAATCACCGAGAGCGAGCCAAAGTGGAGTTTTTATGAAAGACATCTATTTTCTTTGAATTCACTTTAGAGATACATCCTCTTTGCTGTCTACACATAAAGGATATTTATCTTCATAAAATAATATATTGGCAGGACAAAGGAAGCCTTTTAATTTGAAATATTGACAATTGCCAAGTCTGAGTGGAAATTTCTCCCTTCTTCTGCATATTAAAATATCCTATTAATAGTTAAAGTCACCACAAGCACTAACTTTCATTGATATAGGATGATGCTCTCACTGGAACACAAAGATTTCAAGACAGAATTGGCCAAATGACTGGCTAGAAATTAGGCACCCTAAAATCATAGCTCAATGAGAAGAGGAGTGGATTAGGAGGAAATATTGGTTCAAATCCCAATTCACCTAATACCTGTGACCCATATGACAAGACAATTAGCCTTTCTGTGCCTCAGTTTTCTTTTCTGTAACACTGAAAGGGTAAAGCTAGATACTTCCCTTTTCCCTTCTAGCTTTAAACCTATGATCTTATAATTCCATTTATGATATTCCTCTGACCTTTCATTTCAGTTTTTAAACCATTAGCTGGACATTTATAGCCCTCTACAAACTTATTTTGAACTAAACCTCTAGTATCCTAATATTCTCTCCACAGAAAACTATGCTACACTACAAAGAGACTACTTACTATCCTTGTATCTTCTTGGCTACCTCCCTTTGTTTAGGTCATTTATATAACTTGCCTGTTAAAATCTTGCAGAGTATATGGGATGCTCAGGAAGGTTTAGTATCTCTGATGTAAGAGCTGTTCATCTATCTTTGTGTCCACTTGATTTCTAACTCTTATTTATGGCTTGAAGAAGTTTAATTAAATATGTTCAATGGCCACACCCTGGTAAAAATTTTTTTGGCAAATGGAAGAGAGAATGAAACTGAAAACTTTGCTCAACTCTGCTTCATTTAAATCCAATTTACACTCAAATCAAAAAGCATCACCCATGCCATTTTGTTTTTCTATTATTTTATTAAGGAAATATTTTACTACTAGACTATCTTACTGTTTTAACTACCACAAAGCCTGTGGCAACAGGTTAATGATGAAACTGGATTTACTGGGAGCTGCACACAAGTGGCCCAGGGCATAGAATCATCTTTTCATTGAACTGAAACAAAAATAGGATTTTACAGTTTCATAGATATTTCAGCAGCCTTTTTAAGGAGCACACTGATCACAGGCTGGCAGGAGGAAGGGGCTAAGAATGCTGCTTTAAAACTTTTCTGCTTTGAGGGGACTGAGCCAAGATGGCAGAGAAAAGCTCGGAAGTTCTCCGAGTTCTCCCCAGAAACAATGCTAAATCAAACCCTAAATGGATTCTGGAGTGACAGAGCCCAAAAAAGAGAAAGTAAAATAATTTTGCAGCTTAAAATAACTTGGAAGGATATCAGAAAAGGTGTACCTTCCTTGGGTAAAAGGGGAGCTATTAAAGTCTTTTATTCAGCAGTGTCTATAGTAGGTCTGTATTCCAAAGAGATCATAAAAAAGGGAAACCCACATATGCAAAAATGTTTGTAGCAGTCCTTTTTGTAGTGGCAAGGAATTGGAAATTCCTCATCAATTATGGGAATGGCTGAATAAGTTGTGGGTATATGAATGTTATGAGATATTATTGTTCTATGAGAAACGATCAGCAGGATGATTTTAGAGAGGCCTGGAGACACTTTCATGAACTGATGCTGAGTGAAATCAGCAGAACCAGGAGAACATTGTACACATCAGCAATATTATTATGTGATGATCAACTGTGATGCACTTGGCTCTTTTTGATAGTGAGTTGATTCAAAGCAATACCAATAGATGTGGGATAGAGAGAACCATTTGCATTAAGAGAGAGAACTATGGAGACTGAATGTGAATCAAATCATAGTATTTTCAACTTTTTTGTTGTTTGTTTGCTTGAGTTTTTTTTTCCTTTTTTTTTTGTTTTGCCTTTTGATCTGACTTTTCTTCCACAGCATGATAAATATGGAAATATGTTTAGAAGATTTGCACATTTAACCTATATTGAATTGCTTACACTCTATGAGAGGTGGGTGGAGGGAGGGGGAAAGTTTGGAACACAAGGTTTTGGAAAGGTCAATATTGACTTATGAGGAAAAGTAAAAAGGCATTGAGGGAAAAAAAAGTAAAATATTCTTCCTTTGGCTATCTCATCAGCTTCTATCAGTTTCATAACTATCTTTAAATTCTGGTGATTTTAAAATCTATCTTTCCTGCCTCAATATCTGTATTCACCTTCAACCTCACATTTCCAACTGCCTTTGAGACATCACAAACTGGATGACCCCAATGGCATCTTAAATTCAATAAAGCAGTACCTTGGTACCTGTCAGCAATTGGTTCCAGAAGGCACAATGAGTGGAAAGAAAAGACAAGTAGCAAATGAATTTTTCCCATAAGGAACACATTTCCAGTCCACATCCTAACTATCCCCCATCTCAAGGGGGCAAGTGGGGCATTAATCTGTGAAGAAACAAGAAAGCCCATGTGGCCTGGATGTGGTCTAAGCCCTCCACCTCCCAGGTCTCTGTCACCCAAGACTCAGGGCTGCCAGGAATCCTGGATCTTCCACTGCTCCTGCCTGACCTCACAAGGCTGTTGTTTCTACCTCCACTACTGCTAATTTTCCTATTGCATCTCCTCCTGCTGAGCCTGCTGGACCCTCTGTGCACCTTTCAGTACCTCCGTTTCTACCTCCACTCCACTGCTCCTTCTCCTCCTGCTGAGCCTGCTGGATCCTCTGTGCACCTTTCAGTACCACTGT
>JAJPUD010009993.1:51901-67527 GCA_023553655.1 Myrmecobius fasciatus
TCCCTATATATTTTAGAAATGAGGCCTTTATCAGAACCATTAAATGTAAAGATGATTTCCCAATTTGATCCTTCCCTCCTAATCTTGTCTGCATTTGTTTGGTTTGTACAGAAACTTTTTAACTTAATATAATCAAAATTATCCATCTGGTGTTCAATTAGGAGTTCCAGGTCTTCTTTGGACATATATTTATTCCATCTCCACAAGTCTGAGAGGTAAACTATCCTACGTTCCTCTAATTTGCTTACAATATCACTCTTTATATCTAGATCATGAACCCATTTAGATCTTATCTTGGTATATGGTGTTAGGTATGGGTCAAGCCCTAATTTCTTCCACACTAGTTTCCAATTTTCCCAGCAGTTTTTTTTATAAATTTTATTTTTTTTAATTTTATTTGCATAACATATGTGTGGGTAATTCTTCAACAATAACCCTTACATAGCTTTCCGTTACAAATTTTTCCCCCAACTACCCACCCCTCCCCTAGATGGCAAGATATCCACTACATGTTAATTATGTTAAAATATTGGTAAATCGAATATATGTATACATATTTCCAAACTTGTCATTGTTGTGCAAGAAAAATCTTGTCTACACAAACGATATATCAGATAAAGGAAACACAATGTAAGGAAACATCAATCAAGGAGTATGAGAATGTTATGTTGTGGTCCACATTTCACATCCCTCTCTCTGGGTGTATATGGCTTTCTTCAGTGAACAATTGGAGGTGGTTTGAAACATTTCATTGTTGAAGGGAGCCATGTCCATCAGAATTGATCGTCATATAGTACTGTTGTTGCCGTGTATAATGATCTCCTGGTTCTGCTCATTTCACTCAGCATCAGTTCATGCAAGTCTCTCCAGGCCTCTCTGAAATCATCTTGGTGGTCATTTCTTACAGAACAATAATATTCCATAATATTCATTTACCATAATTTATTCAGCCATTCTCCAATTGAAGGGCATCTATTCAATTTCCAGTTTCTAGCCACCACAAAAAGAGCTGCCACAAACATTCTTGCATATGTGGGGCCTTTTCCTTCCTTTATGATTTCTTTGGGATATAAGCCCAATAGAAATGCTGCTGGGTCAAAGGGTATGCATAGTTTGATAACTTTTTGAGCATAGCTCCAAATTGCTTTTCAGAATGGTTGGATCCGTTCACAGTTCCACCAACAATGTATTAGTGTCCCAGTTTTCCCACATCCCCTCCAACATTCATCGTTAACTTTTCCTGTCATTTTAGCCAATCTGAGAGGTGTGTAGTGGTACCTCAGAGTTGTCTTAATTTGCATTTCTCTGATCAATAGTGATTTGGAGCAAATTTTCATATGACTAGAGATGGTTTTAATTTCATCATCTGAAAATTGTCTGGTCATATCCCTTGACCACTTATCTATTGAATTCTTATATATATGAGACAATTCTCTATATATTTTAGAAATGAGGCCTTTATCAGAACCATTAAATGTAAAGATGATTTCCCAATTTGATTCTTCCCTCCTAATCTTATCTGCATTTGTTTTGTTTGTACAGAAACTTTTTAACTTAATATAATCAAAATTATCCATCTGGTGTTCAATTAGGAGTTCCAAGTCTTCTTTGGACATAAATTTATTCCATCTCCACAGGTCTGAGAGATAAACTATATTACGTTCCTCTAACTTGCTTACATAATCACTCTTTATATCATGAACCCATTTAGATCTTATCTTGGTATGTGGTGTTAGGTATGGGTCAAGCCCTAATTTCTTCCACACTAGTTTCCAATTTTCCCAGCAGTTTTTGCCGAATAGTGAGTATTTATCCCAAAAGCTGGGGTGTTTGGGTTTATCGAATACTAGATTGTTAAGGTTATTGCCTAGATTGTCCTGATATCCTATCCTGTGCCACTGATCGACTGCTCTATTTCTTAGCCAGTACCAAACGTTTTTGATGACCGCTGCTTTATAATATAGTTTTAGATCTGGTACAGCAAGGCCACCTTCATCTGCCTTTTTTTTCATTAATCCCCTTGAGATCCTTGACCTTTTGTTCTTCCAAATGAACTTTGCTACTATTTTTTCTAGATCTGTAAAATAATTTCTTGGGAGTTTGATTGGTATGGCACTAAATAAGTAGATTAGTTTGGGTAGTATTGTCATTTTTATTATGTTTGCTCTGCCTAGCAATGAGCACTTAATATTTTTCCAATTGATTAGGTCTGATTTCATTTGTGTGGAAGGTGTTTTGTAATTTAGTTCGCATAATTTCTGACTTTTCCTTGGCAGATAGATTCCCAAATATTTTATCCTATCATCTGCTACTTGAAATGGAATTTCTTTTTGCATCTCTTGCTGCTGAACTTTCTTGGTAATATGTAAGAATGCTGATGATTTATGTGAATTAATTTCGAATCCTGCCACTTTGCTAAAGTTGTGAATTGTTTCTAGTAGTTTTTTAGTTGAATCTCTAGGGTTCTCTAAGTATACCATCATGTCATCTGCAAAGAGTGATAATTTGGTTTCTTCATTACCTACTCTAATTACTTTTATCTCTTTTTCTTCTCTTATTGCCAAAGCTAAAATTTCTAATACAATATTAAATAGTAATGGAGACAGTGGGCAGCCTTGTTTCACTCCTGATCTTATTGGGAATGGTTTTAGTTTGTCTCCATTACATATGATGCTTGCTGATGGTTTTAAATAGATGCTACTGATCATTTTAAGGAAAAGCCCATTTATTCCTATACTCTCTAGTGTTTTAATAGGAAAGGGTGTTGGATTTTATCACAGGCTTTTTCTGCATCTATTGAGATAATCATATGGTTTTTGTTAGTTTGGTTATTAATATAATTAATTATGCTGATAGTTTTCCTAATATTGAACCAGCCCTGCATCCCTGGTATAAATCCTACTTGGTCATAGTGTATTATCCTGGGGATGACTTTGTGTAATCTCATTGCTAATATCTTATTTAAAATTTTTGCATCAATATGCATTAGGGAAATTGGTCTATAGTTTTCTTTCTCTGTTTTCACCCTACCAGGTTTAGCTATCAGCACCATATTGATGTCATAGAAGGATTCTGGCAGTATACCTTCTGTCCCTATTTTCTCAAATAGTTTGTGTAGTATTGGAATTAATTGTTCTTTGAATGTTTGGTAGAATTCACATGTAAATCCATCTGGTGCTGGAGATTTTTTCTTAGGGAGTTGGTTAATAGCTTGTTCTATTTCTTTTTCTGATATGGGGCTATTTAAATAATTTATATCCTCTTCTGTTAACCTGGGCAATCTATATTTTTGTAGATATTCCTCCATTTCATTTAGATTATCAAACTTACTGGCATAAAGTTTGGCAAAGTAACTCCTAATTATTGCTCTGATTTCCTCTTCATTGGAGGAAAGTTCTCCCTTATCATTCTTAAGACTAACAATTTGATTTTCTTCTTTCCTTTTTCTTATCAAATTAACTAAAGGCTTATCTATTTTGTTGGTTTTTTCATAGAACCAACTCTTAGTTTTATTTATTAACTCAATAGTTTTATTTTCAATTTTATTAATTTCTCCTTTTATTTTTAGAATTTCCAATTTGGTGTTTAATTGAGGGTTTTTAATTTGTTCTTTTTCTAGTTTTTTTAATAATAAGCCCAATTCATTGATCTTTTCTTTCTCTATTTTATGCAAGTAAGCATCTAGAGATATAAAATTGCCCCTTATAACCGCTTTAGCCGTATCCCACAAATTTTGGTATGCTGTTTCCTTATTGTCATTCTCCTGGATGAAATTATTGATTGTGTCTATGATTTGCTCTTTCACCCATTCATTCTTCAGGATTAGATTATTTAATTTCCAATTAACTTGTGGTTTATTTTCTCCCGGCCTTATATTGCATGTGATTTTTATTGCATCATGATCTGAAAAGGATGCAATTACTATTTCTGCCTTTCTGCATTTGATTTTGAGGTTTTTATGCCCTAACACAATGTCAATTTTTGTATAGGTTCCATGGACTGCTGAGAAAAAAGTAAACTCCCTACTGTCTCCATTCAACTTTCTCCATAGATCTATCATACCTAACTTTTCTAACAATTGGTTTATCTCCCTAGTTTCTTTCTTGTTTATTTTGTGGTTTGATTTATCTAATTCTCAGAGAACAAGGTTGAGATCCCCCACTAGTATCGTTTGGCTGTCTATTTCTTCTTGCATCTCTCTTAATTTCTCCCCTAGGCATTTGTGTGCTATTGTACTTGGTGCATATATATTTAGTATAGTTATTGCTAGATTATCTATGGTACCCTTTAATAAAATATAGTTTCCTTCCTTATCTCTTTGGATTAGATCTATCTTGGCTTTTACTTGATCTGAGATAAGGATTGCTACCCCTGCTTTTTTTTTGTTCACCTGAAGCATAATATTTTCTGCTCCAGCCTTTTACCTTCATCCTATATGTGTCACTATGTTTTAGATGTGTTTCTTGTAGACAACATATTGTGGGATTCTGGTTTTTAATCCAGTCTGATATCCGCTTCCGATTTATGGGAGAGTTCATCCCATTCACATTCACAGATAGAATAACTAATTCTTTATTTCCTGCCATCTTATTTACCCAAGTTATGTTTTCCCCTTTCCTTTCCCCTTTCTCCCTTCCCCCCTCCTCAGTACTTTGCTTTTGATGACCCCCTCCTCCAAACCATACTCCACCCTTTAGATCCCTTCCCCCTGTTTTTACTCCTTTCCCCTGATTCTTCTATTTTCCCTTCTATCAATTTATCCCTTTCTTTTCCTCCTTTCCCTCCCACTTCCCTCTAGCAAAAGACAAGTTTCTATGTGAAATCAAGTGTCTGATATACACTTTTAGAGCCCAACCTGATGAGAGTAAGATTTACACAATGCTCAACTCCCTCCCCCTTTTCTCTCAATTATATTAGGTTTTCTTTGCCTCTTCAAGAGATTTTACCTTGTTTTTACCTCCTTTTTTTTAGATCATATTTTTACCACTTTTCCCCTCTTTTCCCCAGTATGACAATCTTTCCCCCTCTAGTTCTCTT
Source organism: Myrmecobius fasciatus (assembly GCA_023553655.1). Lineage (NCBI taxonomy): Eukaryota > Metazoa > Chordata > Mammalia > Dasyuromorphia > Myrmecobiidae > Myrmecobius > Myrmecobius fasciatus. Next base: position 56,939 of record JAJPUD010009993.1, read on the forward strand.
TTTCATATTATCAAAGTAATATCTAGTTAATTATACCCCCAAACTTTAAGCATCCCCCTAGTAGAAATAAAGTTCTCAAGAATCCTTTCCTTTTTACCTTTTTATGCATCTCTTGAGTTCTGTGTTTGGATGTCGAATTTCTTGTTCAGATCTGGTCTTTCCATTAGAAATAGGTGAAATTCATCTATATCATTGAATGACCATCTTCTTCCCTGGAGGATAATGCTCATTCTAGCTGGATAGGATATTCTTGGCTGTAATCCAAGTTCCTTTGCCCTTCGGGATATCTGGTTCCAGGCCCTTCGATCCTTCAATGTGGAGGCTGACAGATTCTGTGTGATTCAAATTATTGATCCTCAGTATTTGAATTGTTTCTTTCTAGCTGCTAGCAGAATCTTTTCCTTGGTGCTATAGTTCTGAAATTTAGCCATGATATTCCTTGGGGTTTTAATTTTGGGGTCTCTTTCAGGAGGTGATCGGTGAATTCTTTCAATGGTGATTTTGCCCTTTGATTCTACAATTTCAGGGCAGTTTTCTTTCAGGATTTCCTGGAAGATAGTGTTTAGATTCTTTTTTTCATCATGGCTTTCTGGAAGTGCAATAATCCTTAGATTGTCTCTCCTAGATTTATTTTCCAAACTCAGTTGTTTTTCCTAGGAGATATTTCATAATTTCTTCTAATTTTTCATTTTTTTTGTTTTTGTTTGACTGATTCTTGAAGTCTTATTGAGTCATTTGCTTGCATTTGTTCAGTTCTTATTTTTAAATTGTTGTTTTCTTCAGTTACCTTTTTAAGCTCCATTTGTAACTGGCCAATTGAATTTTTTTGTTCATTGCACTCTTTTTGCACTTCACTAATTTTATTTTTCAATAGATTGGTGTCTTTTTCATATCTCTTTTTCAGGGCATCATATCCTTCTTGCAAGATATTGTATCCTTCTTGCACTAATTTCAATTTATTTTCCCATTTATCTTCCAGCTCTTTTATTATGTTCTTTAAGCAATCTTCCAGAAAGGCCTTTTGCAACGGGGACCAGTGATGGTCCTTGCTGATTCCCTCTGAAGTTATGTCTAAAGGAACCTCTGGATCTGGGGTCTTCTCCTCTTTCTCTTTGTAAAAGCCGTCTATGGTGAAAGCTCTCTTTTGCCTCTTCATTTTTTTTTTTTTAGACAGCGTGAATATCTCTTTAAGGTAGGGGGAAAAAAAAACGGCAGCTGAAACGGCCGGCTGAAAATTTTGCCTTGAGGCACTTCAGCGAATTAATTTAAGGTGCTGGGCCGGTGGGGGCTAGGACTAAGTCTGAATTATTCCTTAAACAAGGAAAGTTTGCCAGAACACCTGCCCCCAATCAGGGCAGAGTGTCCCGAGTGCCTCAGATAAGCTCCAGGTGTTTGGAATTTGGAGTTTGGAGTTTGGAGTTTTTTGCCAGTCTGAGCTGAGCTGAGCTGAGTCCCACCCTCACTTCCGGCCTCCACCAGAGTTCTCTGACACCGGAGTCCTCTGTTTATCCCTCTGTCCAAGCTAGACAAACCTGATGTGAAGTTTTTCAGAGATATCTGCAAGCAGTATCCAAATATTTCCTGATTCGTTGACTTGAAGATCAGTTCAGAGGCTTATTTTATTGTTGATTTGAGAGAAGTTCGGAGGAGGACTCAGAGAGTCACCTTTTCACTCTGCCATCTTGGCTCCACCCCCCAAGACAGATTGCTTTTTAATCTTTTAATGTGGAGAGTTTAGACTAGCTGACCAAATGGAATTTATGTCCAAAATCATTCAGCAATGAGGAACTGAGGCAGGGAACTTATATTATCATTTGTAGGCAGGATATAGAAGACAAGAAGGCAATTAGTCTAACATTTTACAGCTGTTGTTTTTACTTCTGAGAGAGAGCCAGGAGAGAGGAGTTAACATAGTATTTACAGCCTTGGATCGTGGCTCAGTTTCTACCAGAGCAGGGAGTTTGACCCTTCTTAGATAGATAGGGACTTCTAACAAGGGCATAGGCAGGAAGCGAGATAACATAATTCTACTCCAGGGTAGTTTTGAACAAGTTTGGAGTCAGAGTGCCGGGCACCTGGATACTGGTTTTCTAACCTACTGTCACAATGGTATGTGAAGGGAAGTTGGAGCCTCAAAGTTTTTCCTGACTCAATTCTCTCAATCCTAATGGCAAGGAAAGGAGAGGATGGCCATAATAATTTTATTCAGGGCATAACAATTCCACATTCTCTCTAGTAGGTATTCAAATCCTTGAATCATCTTGGAGGATCTCAGTACTAAGATTTTGGCTCATATTACCTGGAAGCTGATAAGTGAACAAAATTAGAAAAGATGCAAGGATCTATGGCGAGGTCAAGGAGAAGGAAACAATGGTGGACAAGATAAGAGTCCCCTGACTCTGCTCCAGGAGGTTAAATTCAGGATTCTCACAGTCCCTCCCTGATAACCCCAGAGTTGTTAACAGCATTCCTTGTTTAGGGTGCCAAAGAGGGCTCCCTTTTGCAAGAATAGGATGTTGGCTCCTTTGCAGTGCTGGAGCACCACCTCAGCCAGGGAGTCCAGTCTGAGATGGATATTCCAATGTGAGTTAGGTCTGCAGTTAATGTGCACTTAACTCAGCATCTGCTTGGAGAGGGAGCAGCGATGCTCAAGGCAGTTGTGCTGGCCAATTGTACTGCAGGGCTGTCAGAGGCTCCAAGGGGAAGGGGGAGACCTGACATGGCTCCACTAATCCCTGCTTGGAAGAACAGAGGAGCCAAGGAACACTGCTAGTAGAATACAGAAAGGTTGCGGATTACTGAGCAGAGTGTGGGAGTCTGCACACTTAGACCCTCACCAAACATCAACCTTCAGACACCTGAAACCAAACTGCAACATCCTTCGAGGATGCTGAAATACTAATTAATGAACTGAGGTTACAGGACTGGAGGTGTGCATCAGAAAGACTCATGGAGGCAGTCACAGGACAGGTGTCTCTGATTTCCAAGGGTGATTTTGGGTTGTTCCCAAGAACAGGTAGCACAGAAAATGGTCCCAGAAACTGAGTCTGCCAGGGCAATTCTAACAAAATAAGGGGATTTAAAGGTAAAGCAGAGCGAGCAACCACAGCCTAGCTGGGGCTTAAAATGAATGTACAAATAATAAACCAAGCAAGGAGTAAAGGCAAAAAAGACTACTAGAAGGGCTTCTAATTGGAATTGGTGGGCTGGGGGAGTGGGCAGTAGTGCCTGAGGCAAAGTGAACAGGATCTGGTGGCACAAGGAATGGTACAGGCTGAACAGAGCTGGGCAGGACCCAGGTTGTGGAAAGGATTTCAGTGGTGGCCAGAGAGTTCCCATAACCTGTTGTCTAAGGTTTAGCTTTTGTCAAATCCACTTCCCACCTCTCCCCCAGCTGCTAACCTTTCAGTCTTATTCCTAGGTGAGTTGTCTGACTGTAGAGGGCCTCAGACAGTGGGGGAACTCTAAGTGAGGTATAAGACCCTTCAGTCCAGAGTGAACCTGCTGACAATGTCTGGCTCAGCTCTCATCTCCCTTTGGAGCATCTCACCCTTCTTGAGAAGCCAGAGGGAATGGGAGTGGGGCAAATGACAACCTGTGTTCTTCTTGAAATGGAGATACTTGCAGTATGAGGCATTTACAATGGCAGGGTGCTTATAATTAGCACATGCTCCGTGTGCTGTGGTGATGTAATTGTACAAGGGACTCTCTCTTTAACCATCCTTGTGGGTCCCTGCCTCATCACCCCTCCATTAAGACCAAAGACTAGGGCTGGTCCTGAGATCCTCCAGAGAAGTAGTCTGGATGGCATATTTTGGCACCCCAACTTGGGGGCTCTAGAAAGCACACTACATCTGATGAAGGTGTTTTTCCCATTCTTTCAAGTGCTTTTGGGAAAATCCACCAGCTTTCTTGATCCCTTATCTCTTATCCTTCCCTTTTGTATTCTTCAAGGAATCATCCAAGGGAAAGTAAATAGGATTCCAAATGCCTTCTCACATATAAGTCTTAAAAGTGACTTAAAGTTCCTATACATAACACACTAGCACAGTAGAGGTTTTCTACCCTGGAACTTATCTAAAGATCCCTCAAATAATCACATTCTGAAAGGAACATTGTGTTCAATTAGATAATGCAGATACATACTATAGGTTTCCTTAACAGCAACACTGACCCAAATTTTAACTCAATATTTTTCATCCTAAATCCTAAATACATTGTAACAGGGGACATAGTCAGAATTTAACAGTCATTCATCAAACACTTCCAGTTTTACCCCAATCAATGGGGCTTAAAGTTCAGTAGGGGAAGGGGCAACATTCTCATCTTCTGAAACTGCTTCCTACTGATAATGGGCACAGAGCTGAATCATCCCACAGGATCCCAATTTGGGGAGTATGCTGGAACTGATTAAAACATCCAATGGGTTGATCTAGGTCCCAGAAATAGATCAATACTGTTGTAACTTGATCAGAATCTAGAATAAATAACAAATCTAACAAATACAGATTAGAATAGGCTGAGATAAAAAGATTGTTCCATAAGAACTGCTAAAAGATATGGAGACACCAAAATAGCTTGGCCAGTAACATGTAAGAAAACACATTTGTCTCATAGGATAGACAAATATTAAAGATGTGTCAGCTGTAGTCCCAATAAACAAAAGAGTGGTTAGACCTCACAGACAACTGGGTCAATTGTTCTTTTATTATTTTAGAAATCTTTGAAGACCTGATTACTTACAGACACAAATATCTATGAACTGATGGATAACTAGGCTGTTCATTTGCCTAATTATTTGGGATCTAATGACTACATATTGTCAGATTGGAAATAGCAAGATATTACATAATGAAATTGCATTAATGGTTTCTATTGACTATTTGTTCTGATTATAGAAATCAGCTATAGGAGGAAAAAGCAGGAACATGGCTATAATATAATAAATCAGTCAAAACTGAATCTTCAGCACATACATGGCATAGGATAAAATAACCTTAACTCAGATTTACTTCAGGTAATTGTCCCAGTAACTTTGAGATGTGGAGCACAGGCTTGACAATCTATCAGACAGTCATACCTGAATTTAAAACTCCCAAATAATATCAGCTACAGTCCCAAGAGATTTTACCACTAATAACAAATCCTAGTAATCAAAGTTTCAGATGAATCTAGTTCTCAAGGGCCACATATAACAATAAGAGTTTTATCCCAGAAAGTTCACAGTTTATCTTTCATATCTAAGTAGATTTTTTTAAATTCAACATTACACAATTCATTTTACTTAAGAATGCCCAATACATAGTAAAAAAATTTTAAATGGAATATTGTCTATAGAAGAATCATATTCAAAGGGACAAAGAAAAACCTATTATTCTCAGAGTCCCTTTAAATAATGGGTACAACTTTAAGATGACCCAATATAATCAATTAAAGCTCATGCAGAATACAGAGCATCTGAATCTCACATAAAGGAACTTCATCAGAATTAACATTAATAACTTCTTCATCCTAAAGAAATATTAATTCATCTTTCTCCAATTGAGGATTCCCTATAAACTTTTGAAAATATAAATAGCAAGGACAACATGATCTATATAGAACAAAAATATACCACAAACAATTTTGCATATCCAGATACTTCAAGAAAACTATAGAATACATTTGTTATCATTGTCATTAAACAAGGAGACCATTATGCACCTAGATAAACATTAGATAATTTGCTGAAGACAGATGGGAGACCTTAGTAGAACAAAATCACTTTCAGAGAACTTGTGGAATCTATGAAAAAATGACCTTGCCTCGAAGCAGCCATAGACTTGAAAAAAATAAAAAAAAATAAATAACAAACATTCAGTAATTAACACCATGTAAAAAGTAGGCTGTTCCTTTAAACAATACAATGCTCTCTACAGTAGTCAGCTGAGTTTGTTTTCACTTCTAAAAATCATCCACAAAAGAGGGGAGGAGAGTCAATTAAATTTTTACCTTTCAAGCCAAAAGATCTATTCCCTTTTCTCCTTCTCCCACTCAATTTTTCCTTATAATTAACTTTGGGGGTACCAAGTTCTTCTCAGCATTTAGCCAGCTAGTGTGTCTTCTTTTTCCAAACAAATGGCAACTTCCATTTATTAGCGGACTCACCCTTCTTTTTTTTCAACCTACTTCTCTCCCTTTTCCGACACGTTTCCTCCCTTTCTCTGTCTCTGTCTCTAACACATCCCATCTCTCTCTTCTCCCAATTCCTTTCTAATACTATCTTTCCATTCTCCAAGATGCTGTCCTTTCCTCCCTTTCCAACAAGCTCCCTCTCTCTCCACTCTCTCTAACTACAACACAGTGTTTCCCTCTCTCTCCAACAACCTATCAAATCAATAATCCTTAACATATTTTTAGTGGAAGATATTTTTTTTTATTTTATTTGCACAACATATGTGTGGGTAATTCTTCAACATTAACCCTTACATGGCTTTTTCTTACAAATTTATCCCCCCAACTCCCTACCCCTCCCCTAGATGGAAGGATATCCACTATATGTTAATTATGTTAAAATATTGGCAAATCGAATATATGTATACATATTTCCAAACTTATCATTGCTGTGCAAGAAAAATCTTATCTACACAAAAGTCATATCAGATAAAAGAAACACAATGTAAGCAAACATAAATCAAGGAGTATGAGAATGTTATGTTCTGGTCCACCTTTCACATCCCTCTCTCTTTCTTGGTGTATATGGCTTTCTTCACTGAACAATTGGAAGTGGTTTGAAACATTTTATTGTTGAAGAGAGCCATGTCCATCAGAATTGATAGTCATATAGCATTGTTGTTGCCATGTATAATGATCTCCTGGTTCTGCTCATTTCACTTAACATCAGTTCATGCAAGTTTCTCCAGGCCACTCTGAAATCGTCCTGCTCGTCATTTCTTACAGAACAATAATATTCTATTATATTCATATACCATAATTTATTCAGCCATTCTCCAATTGAAGGGCATCTATTCAATTTCGAGTTTCTAGCCACTACAAAAAAAGCTGCCACAAACATTCTTGCACATGTGGGGCCCTTTCCTTCCTTTATGATTTCTGTGGCATATAAGCCCAATAAAAATGCAGCTGAGTAAAAGGGTATAAACAGTTTAATAACTTTTTGAGCATAGCTCCAAATTGCTCTCCAGAATGGCTGGATCCGTTCACAGCTCCACCAACAATGCATCAGTGTCCTAGCCCTCCCACATCCCCTCCAACATTCATCATTAACTTTTCCTGTCATTTTAGCCAATCTGACAGGTGTGTAGTGGTACCTCAGGGTTGTCTTGATTTGCATTTCTCTGATCAATAGTGATTTGGAACACCTTTTCATATGACTACAAATAGTTTTAATTTCATCCTCTGAAAATTGTCTGTTCATGTCCTTTGACCATTTATTGATTGGAGAATGGCTTGAATTTTTATAAATATGAGACAATTCTCTATGTATTTTAGAGATGAGGCCTTTATCAGAAGCCTTAATTGTAAAGATGATTTCCCAATTTATTGCTTCCCTCCTAATCCTGACTGCATTGGTTTTGTTTGTACAAAATTTTTTTAACTTAATATAGTCGAAGTTATCTATCTGGTTTTCAATTAAGAGTTCCAGTTCCTCTTTGGACATAAATTTATTCCATCTCCACAGGTCTGAGAGGTAAACTATATTATGTTCCTCTAATTTACTTATAGTATCACTCTTTATATCCAGATCATGAACCCATTTAGATCTTATCTTGGTTTGTGGTTTTAGATGTGGGTCAAGCCCTAATTCTTCCACACTAGTTTCCAATTTTCCCAGCAGTTTTTGTCAAATAGTGAGTATTTATCCCAGAAGCTGGGGTCTTTGGGTTTATCAAAGACTAAATTGCTATAGTTATTGCCTAGTTTGTCTTATGATTCTATCCTATTCCACTGATCGACTACTCTATTTCTTAGCCAGTACCAAATGGTTTTGATGACCGCTGCTTTGTAATATAGTTTTAGATCTGGTACAGCAAGTCCACCATCATCAGGCTTTTTTTTTTTCATTAATCCCCTTGAAATCCATGACCTTTTATTCTTGCAAATGAATTTTGCTACTATTTTTTCTAGATCTGTAAGATAATTTCTTGGGAACTTGATTGGTATGGCAATAATAAGTAAATTAGTTTGGGTAGCATTGTCATTTTTATTATATTCGCTCGGTTTGCCCATGAGCATTTTAAGTTTTTCCCATTGACTAGGTCTGATTTGATTTGTGTGGAAAGTGTTTTGTCGTTTAGTTCATATAGTTCCTGACTTTCCCTTGGCAGATAAATTCCCAAATATTTTATACTATCAACAGTTATTTTGAATGGAATTTCTTTTTGTATCTCTTCCTGCTGAACCTTATTGGTAATATATAAAAATGCTGATGATTTATGTGGATTTATTTTGTATCCTGCAACTTTGCTAAAGTTGTGAATTGTTTCTAGTAGTTTTTTAGTTGAGTCTTTCGGGTTCTCTACATATATCATCATGTCATCTGCAAAGAGTGATAATTTGGTTTCCTCATTACCTACTCTAATTCCTTTAATCTCTTTTTCTTCTCTTACTGCCAAAGCTAACATTTCTAAGACAATATTAAATAATAATGGTGACAGTGGGCAGCCTTGTTTCACTCCTGATCTTATTGGGAATGGTTCTGGTTTGACTCCATTACATATGATGCTTGCTGAAGGTTTTAAGTAGATACTACTAATCATTTTAAGGAAAAGCCCATTTATTCCTATACTCTCCAGTGTTTTTAATAGGAATGGGTGTTGGATTTTATCAAAGGCTTTTTCTGTATCTATTGAGATAATCATAGGGTTTTTGTTAGTTTGATTATTAATATAATTGATTATGCTAATAGTTTTCCTAATATTGAACCAGCCCTGCATTCCTGGTATAAATCCTACTTGGTCATGGTGTATTATCCTAGGGATAACTTTCTGTAATCTCGTTGCTAAAATTTTATTTAAAATTTTGGCATCAATATTCATTAGGGAAATGGGTCTATATTTTTCTTTCTCAGTTTTCTCTTTACCTGGTTTAGCAATCAGCACCATATCTGTGTCATAAAAGGAATTTGGTAGTACACCTTCTTTCCCTTTTTTTTTCAAATAGTTTATATAGTATTGGGATTAATTGTTCTTTGAATGTTTGGTAAAATTCATATGTAAATCTATCTGGCCCTGGAGATTTTTTTCTTAGGGAATTGATTAATAGTTTGTTCTATTTCTTTTTCCAAAATGGGGCTATTTAAATAATTTATTTCCTCTTCTGTTAAACTAGGCAATCTATATTTTTGTAGATATTCCTCCATTTCATTTACATTATCAAATTTATTGGCATAAAGTTGGGCAAAGAAACTCCTAATTATTACTCCAATTTCCTCTTCATTGGAGGAAAGTTCTGCCTTATCATTTTTGAGACTAACAATTTGATTTTCCTCTTTCCTTTTTCTAATCAAATTAACTAAAGGCTTATCTAATTTGTTGGGGTTTTTTTGTAGAACCAACTCTTAGTTTTATTTATTAATTCAATAGTTTTCTTATTTTCAATTTTATTAATTTCTCCTTTTATTTTTATAATTTCCAATTTGGTATTTAATTGAGGGTTTTTAATTTGTTCTTTTTCTAGTTTCTTTTTAAATAATAAGCCAAATTCGTTGATCTTCTCTTTCTCTGTTTTATGCAAGTAAGCATCTAGAGATATAAAATTACCCCTTATAAACGCTTTAGCAGTGTCCCACAAATTTTGATATGTTGTCTCATTATTGTCATTCTCCTGGATGAAATTATCAATTGTGTCTATGATTTGCTCTTTCACCCATTCATTCTTCAGGATTAGATCATTTAATTTCCAATTAACTTGTGGTCTATTTTCTCCTGGCCTTATATTACATGTGTGTTTTATTGCATCATGATCTGAGAATGATGCATTTATTTTTCTGCTTTTCTGCATTTGATTTTGAGGTTTTTATGCCCTAACACATGATCAATTTTTGTATAAGTTCCATGAACTCCTGAGAAAAAAGTACACTCTCTTCTATCACCATTTAATGTCCTCCAGAGATCTATCATACCTAACTTTTCTAGACTTTTGTTTACCTCCCTAACTTCTTTTTTATTTATTTTGTGATTTGATTTATCTAATTCTGAGAAAGCAAGGTTGAGATCCCCCACTAGTAGAGTATTACTGTCTATTTCTCCTTGCATCTCTGTTAGTTTCTCCTCTAGGAATTTGGATGCTATACCACTTGGTGCATATATGTTTAGTATTGATACCACTTCATTGTCTATGGTACCCTTTAGTAAAATATAGTTTCCTTCTTTATGTCTTTTAATTGGATCTATTTTTGCTTTTACTTGATCTGAGATAAGGATTGCTACCCCTGCCTTTCTTTGTTCACCTGAAGCATAGAAGATTCTGCTCCAGCCCTTTAACTTCACTCTGTATGTATCTCTATGTTTTAGATGTGTTTCTTTTTTTAATATTTATTTATTTTTATTAATACTTTTTATTTGCAAAACATATGTATGGGTAATTCC
>JAJPUD010009994.1:0-67476 GCA_023553655.1 Myrmecobius fasciatus
GAGGAGAGAAAGCTAGAGACCTGATGTGATCCCAGCCAGGATTTTGAGCCTCTTCCTCTGGTTCTTTGTCCTTTGTTCTTTATCTCCCACCTCCCTTACACATTCTGTCTTCTTGGGGTTCAATACCCTTAACCTGGAGGCTGTGACTCTACTACAGATCCTGGAGGAAGGCAGCCAGCTGTACTATATGCTGAATTCAGTCCCTCTTCTGCTCAGCTCTTCCCTGGGGTTTATTTGGCTCACGTCTCCAGGGTTGCTGATAATTTGTTAATTAACTGCCAGACACACTCTGAGATGGAGCATGAGGAATACTGTCTGAATTCTCTGATAAACCCAACTACACTTCAAGACCAACTCCTTTTGTTTTCAGTCATTCTGACACCAGGAGCCTGTGATAAGAGTGATTGGTATGTTAATGATGCTTTCAGAGTGAGGCTTAAATAAAATAGCCAGCAAAGTCCAACTGGGACTTTTTCAGGTGCTACTTGCTGTATGTAAGTGGGTCACTATTTTTAGCAGCAACCTCCAATCAGAGACTCTGAAGAGAAATGACATAAATTTTCAAAAACCATTAACCTGGGAGCTCAGGCTTTTCCACTTTAGGACTGACCCTTGGATATTATTCTCCTAAAGGTCTTTCTTCTGAACCTCAGTATTCTTTAATGAAAAAACAATCCCCCTAAAGCAGTGACAATTCTTCTTGGATGGAGGACTGATGGGTCACGTGTGGAGGAGGCAAGAGCCCCAGGCCAAAGGTACCAAGGGATGCTGACGATGGGTATGGAAAATTATGAATGAATCTCCTTGGAATCTGGCCAGATTTAATGAACAACTTTTTAATAATCAGGCAGATCTGATCTTGGGCTGGGTAACAAAAGCATTCTAGGAATACATCAAGAAGAAAATGAGAGGGTTTGGATGGTACTATGCCTAATGGCAGGGAGTTGCCCTGGATAATCTTTAGTCAGTGCAATTCACTCTTTCAGATTCTGGTGGAATCATAGACAAAGGCTCCTACAGGTCCTGGAATCTAAACCCCTCACTTTGTAAGTGAAGAAGTTGAGGCTCAGAGAGATAAAATTACTTGTTCAAGGTCATATTGTCAGGAAGAAGCAGAGTAAGAATTTGAACACAGAGCCTCTGATTCAAAAACCATCACTCTTCTTCCTGTGCTATGTTTTACCTTTAAATAATCCAAAAAATTAGGTGCAATATTAATTACCTACTATTTATAAGACCCTCTGACAGGCATTGAGGAAAGTATTGTGGAAAAAAAACCGTGTGGTTCTAATTCCATCCCTGACCTTGGCAAGTGACTTACCTTCTCTAAGGCTTATTTTCTTCATATGTAACATGCTAATACTGCCTGTGGTAATAGTGCCACATGGTTATTGTGAGGATGATGCTTTGTAAAGCTCAACTGTAACATGCCCGGGAGTCAGTGTTATCATTATTATTAGTAGTAGAATTATAAGGAAAAAGAAACCCAATGGTCCTTGCCCTCAGTTAGCTTACCAGCATGGAAGGTATTTTGGTTTTTGTTCAGTCATGTACAGCTTTTCATGACCCCATTTGGGATTTTCTTGGAAAAGATATTAGAACCATTGCTATGTCCTTGTCCAGCTCATTTTATAGGTGAAGTAACTGAGACAAATAAGGTTAAATGACATACCCAGAAAGCTGAATCTTTCTGACTTTAGGTTAAGCACTCTATCCCCTGTCACCTAGCTATCCCAAGTTTAATGTAATAGTATTCAAATTGCCCTGCTGTCCTATGCCCCTTTTAGAATTTTCTCTTGATCTTGTCTGCACAGTTTTAAATGTTTCACTGATGCTTTTTCCCTTTTCTTCTTTTTTGTATATCACTCTTATTACACTCCCCCCAAAAGAAAACAACAGCAAAGATTCTCTTGTAACGAATAAATACAGCCAAAATAGATCAACCTGTTTCTGTTGTTGAACCAGAAAGAGGTTTTTGGATTATAAATGGATTATAAACTCAATATGAGTCAATAATGTTACATGGCAGTTTAAAAAAAAAGAAAAACTATTATTATCTTAGGCTGCACTCAGAATGGCATCCTTCCCAGGACTGATGAAATGATAGTTCTACTGTATCCTGCCCTGGTCAGAGAACATCTGAAGTATTAAATTTAGTTCTGGGTACCACATTTAAGGAAAGACATTATTGAGAAAATGAAAAATATCCAGACAAAGGAAACCAGGATAATGAGTGGTTTTCCTTTCTATATTATGTGAGGAATTATTTGAAGAAACTTTGGCCAATCAGCCTGAATGAGATAAGAATTAGGGGAACATGATAGTTGTCTTCAAGTATTTGAAGTGAAAGAGGGATCAAACTGAATCTGTTTAGCTTTGAAAAGCAGAACTAAGAATAATGAGTTAATTCAAAGAACAGATTTAGGTGTGAAGTAAGAGAAATCTTCCTAATATTTTGAGTTGTCCAAAAAGTAGACTATCTTTTCTGGAGATAAAATATTCCTTCTCCTTAGAGTTCTTCAAGCTGGGTGACCACTTGCTAAGGATGCTATAGAGAACTTTTTTTATTCAGTTATGGATTGGATTGTGTGGTCACTTCCATCATAGAAATCATGGCATGATAATAGCACTCAAGCTGACAGTTCCTCCTCCTCACCAATAAATGAGTCCTCCTAATAGGAGAGAGACTAATTTATAATTCCTTGGGAGCTTGTAGAAGATTGAATTTATTTTTGCATAAGCATTGAGGTTGTTTGTATTACCCAATTTGTTCCCTCATTCATTATCTTTCTGTACTGACTGACATACATTTCTGCTGTTTTCAGAAATACTTTACTAATGAGAAAAGTTTCATGGAATCAGGGACTTAAACCCCCATTGTGCAAATTATGTTTACCACAAACACCCCACACTGAACATGAGACAAGGGGGGTGAGTGGAATAGCCTGAGATACACTATAATCTCCAAGGCTCAAAAATTACATGTTATCCAAATGCAATATGGAGACACATAGTATCTGAAGTATGTTAGATGATAAATTGCCTTACAAAGAAGCATAAACGATATCATCAAAGAGACGAATAACCTGAGGAGAAAATGGAACAGATATGTAACTAGAGCAAAGATAACAGATGGAAAGCCTGGGCACTACATTAGTATTTATGTAATGCCAAGAGATTAAGAAGTTCTCCAAATTGTTGAATGGACCTTCCCATGGAGAACTGACAAAGGACCTGAAGGAGAGTTCTCAAAAGATGAGAGAGTATGGAGAACTGATTCATGGAGAACCACTGGCAGCAGTATCCCCAAATCAATGAGGTCACCAATCTGAAACAGACATGCTGTATCTTTAGAAGAGATAGGAATAAAAAGGAAGGTAGAGAAAAATGAAAGTGGGAAGGAGGAGGAATCTCATATTATTTAAGAACTTAAATTTTTATTTAGAATGCACATTCATGATAGTGGGAAGCTAGCTCCTATTCAATCACTCCTGTTTCCTCTGTGCTTATTTCCATGGTGACGTCGCTCTTGGTGTCTGAATCTGAGCACCTCTACTACTATCTGCCATTTGTCTAGCAGCTAGCTGCAAGCAGCCTGGAGGGCTATCGCATTGACATGCAGGTGGGGTAGCTAGAGAGCTGGCCTGCTGTCAGCTGTCTTTGGGTTCCCACAGGTAATCCAAGGAAACTCAGGATCTTTGCAGCCTGTGAGCATTTGCCTTCCACTTTTCAGATGCTTTTGTGAAAGTGATTGATGAACTTCAGACCATTTTTCACATGTAATGGAATATTTTTATTATTATTATTACTGAAAGATGTTCCCTCCCCATCTCATAAGCTATTTATGTAGATAGCATGCTTTACAAGACTAATTGGTGTTGCTGCTGCTGCTGCTGCTGTTATTTGCCTCCCAAGTGGAAATGTTCCATTTTGGGGATGAGAAATGGAAAGGGGATTCAATTTTCCTTGGATTTCCAAGGAGGACTCAAAGAAATGAGAATTATTGCTTCTGCCCCGAGAATGGTAGGATCATAGAATTTTAGTTGGACAGTCAGTTTAACAACATTTATTAGGAACTTACTGAATGCCAGTCTTTGTGCTAAATGATAAGAATATAATGAAAGTAAAAAACCATGGTCTGTCTTTAAGGAGTTTATATACTAAAGAAAGAAACAATGTAAAAACAATTAACTACATACATATATATGCATGCAAAATGGTAGGTAATCTCAAAGGCAAAGCATTGAAGGGGAAAGGGAAAGGCTTCTTATGGAAGGTACAATTTAAGCTAAGTCTTGAAGAAATATTAGAAACTTGAAAATGGAAATAAGGAGGAAAAGCATTCTAGGAAGGAAAGAAGGAAGGAATGAAGGAAGGAAGGAAATAAACAAAGAACCTTTTTTAAAGCACCTACTATGTGCCAAGCACTATGCAAAGCACTTTGCAAAAATGTTATCTCATTTAATCCTCACAACAATCATGGGATGTAGATGCTATTGTTGTGGAGTTGGTTTTTTTAATGATGTTATTAAATTTATTAAATAACACAAGCATAGCATAGTAGAATAATAAAAAATGATTGCACATAAAACTGCAAATTTATTATGTACAATTTGCTATTTCTTTTAAATAAGTAATTCATTATCATGTAAATTTCTTTTTTTATCTTCCCTCTCCCCCATCCCTATCCTAGAGATGTCCATTATTAGACAGAAATATGTACATATGTAAAATCATTCTATACATTCCTCTATTTAGTAGTGCTTTCTCTAGATGTAGATAGGGTCTTCCTTCATAGGTCCTTTGTAGTTAATATATATAATATGTGATAGCTAAAATGACATAGTCACTCAAAAGTTGCTAACATAATATTGCTGTTAATATGTACAATGTTCTCTTGGTTTTGCTTACTTCATTTCTTATTTTGTGCAAGAATATCTATGTTTTTTCTAAAAATCATTGAGTCCGATATTTCTTAAAGCACAGTAGCAATCCATCATGATCATATATTTGTTCAGCCATTCCCCAACTAATAGTTTTCATATAAATTCCATATAACTTCATATAAACTTTAGTGGCTACCTCTTACCTCAGGATTAAATATAAAATCCTTTGTTTCTCTCTTAGAGCCCTCCAGAATTCTTGTACTTTACTCTATTTCAGCATATCTGGCCTCCTTGCTCTTCTTTGCATGATATTCCAACTCCTATTTGTGAGTTGCTTACCTTTTTGCCTGGAAGGCATCCAGGTAGTCTAGTAGATAGAGCACTGAGTTTGTAGTCCAGCAGACCTAAGTTTAAATCAGATACTTGCAAGATGTTTCACCCTGGATGAATGAGCAGTCAACCTGTTTGCTTCAGTTTCCTTTTCTGTAAAGAGGATAATAATAGCACCTTCCTCACAGGGTACTCAAGAATCAAATGAGATTATAATTGTAAAATGCTTATCACAGCATCTGATACGTGGTAGGTGCTACATAAATATTAGTTATTATTGTTAATACCTGACAAATGGTGGTCTAGCTTTAGTTTATAGACTTCCAATGTAGGGGAAGCTTCCACTCTCCTTACCAGCATATTCCTTAAGCCCTGTGGAAAACTTTAATAGTAAACATGAAGTCTGTAGACTTAAATTTGCCTATTCCTTGACCAACTTACTCAGAAAACTTAGAAAGTTTAACTTAAGAAGGCTTTTCTATAAAGAGCTACATTTATCAAATCTCACCCATTAGAATATAAGTTCTTTGAAGTCAGGGACAGTGTTGTTGGTTTGTTTATTTTTTGTGGAAGGAGGTTTTCTTTGCCACCCTTTCTGTCAGCACATAGCGTTTGACACATAGTGAATGTTTAAGAAATCTTGTTGAATGACTTTCAGCTATTGATTGGTTTTATTTGGCCTCTGATGACTTCAATTAAAGCAAATACCTGGGTTCCAAATTTCTAGAAATTTGGTGCTCAGGGAAATGATACAATCACAAGCTTTACTCTTATTCTACAGAGTTAATAGGTAAACAAAGTATATGAACACATACTATGGCAATAGAAACAGAAAGAGCTTTGTCCCTACATGAAAGAAACTCATCCTGAGAATGAAGTATTAGAACAAATTGAAAATTAGGATTCAGGTGGTAAAATTATTTACTTTCAAAATGGACTTGGTGGAGAAATGGCAATGGATACCAAAAGTAGGAGGGAACATTCTTAGTAAGACTCAGATATAGTAGCAAAATTCTTGGGATCCCTAATAAATTTCAGGCTTGGATGAAGCTTGGATAAGGGGACCTTATTTATGGAGACCACAAAGTGGTGTGAAAAGACCTAATATCAACTAAGAATGACTCAAGGCCCTTGCAGCACACCTTCCAAATTATTGCTAGTCACAGTATCTTATTAGATATTTTAGAGGGTCAATAAGCTTCCAGGAGATCTTAAGAGATCTTTGAACCACTCATTTTCCATGTGAGGCAGTTAATGAGTTATTGATGTTCAAGGTGAGTACTAAGTAGTACTGAGGTCCCCAGACTTTTGTCTCCAAATTTAGTGCTCCTGCACATACTGCTTCAGATAGCAATGTAAAAGGAAGCTTTCGACTCCCACAAAAAAAGTGTTAATTTATTATATTATAGTGACTTTAGAATAGGATAAGGCAAGTTCAGAGAGAATCAACACTCAGATGAGTTTAGGATAAATTATTTTTTGTAGGTTAAAATCCTTTAAAGAAAATACTGTGAGCCCTCAGAATTTATATTAATGTAGTGACTGATCTTGGGGCAAGTGGGGGACACAGTGGAGAGGGTTCTAGGCCTAGAGTAAGGAAGACTCCTTTTCATGAGTTCAAAAGTGGCCTCAGACACTTATTAGCTATGTGGCCCTACTCAAGTCACTTAACCCTGTTTGCCTCATTTTTCCTATCTGTAAAATGAGCTGGAGAATAAAATGGCAAATCACTTCAATATCTTTACCAAGAAAATCCTAAATGGTGTCCCAAAGAGTTGGACATGACAGAAAAACAACTGAATGACAATAGTGACTGACCTTGATTCCAGAGGAAAGATGGAAAGATTTTATCATCAGTAGATTGTGGATGAGAAATGCTGTCTACACTATCTGACAAAATAAATATATCTCTTTTCTCAGTTTAACCATTTTATTTTGTTAGAAGGGAAAATTATGGAGGGACTGGGGTTGGGAAATGATGAGCATATAAGATAACAAAAAGCACCACTTACTATTATTTAATAGTCCATAATATTGGTTAGAGATGACCAAATTCAATTGACTAACAACTATGCCTACTGTTTCTGTGTCTAGTTAGGTGAAACATGTTAGAAAAAGCATCGGCATAATCTCTAACCTAGTTGAGTAGGTAAGACACATTTCACAATACTCAATTAGACAAGATAGCAGACCATAATTTACAAAACAAACAAAGAAAAAATTACCAGTGCAAAAGAAATTAGAAAATTATAGAATACTAATGCGGAAATACATTTAGTACGATTTTACTTATATAGCCAATATTGGGTTACTTGCTGTCTTGGGGATGAGAAAGGGAAAGGAAGGAAGGAAAAATAATTTGGAGCTCAAAATCTTACAAAGATGAATGTTGAAAATTACCTATGTGTAATTGGAAAAAAATACCATTAAGTAAGGCAGGGGCAGGAACCTCAAGGAACATCTAACCCATATTCACATCATATAAATGTTGGGAGTCCCAAAAAGGAATGGTGACTTGTCCAATATCTCACATTTAGGAAAGGATTATAACCAAAATCTTCTTACTGTTAAGTAGAGATCATTGTAGCCTAAAAGAATTCAGGATCAGACTATATCAGAAGTAGACACTTAGCTTCTAGGTTTTAAGGACAAAAAAAATCTCCAGATCTAAAATAAGTAACAAATTCTCTCAGATATTTCAGAATCCAGAATATATAATTCATCACCATGCACATAATCAGGGATATGAGTTTGGCTTTGATAGACTGACTCGTGGACACAGGTGGTTTTCTTTAGGGCATTGCTAAACTCTTATGAGTACTTGAAAAGTTGTCTTATCCTGTGCTGGCAACAAAAGTCTTTGAAACAGAAGACATGGACCTATTCTCTTGGAGTTCACAAACCAGCTGGGAAAACTGACAACAAGCTATAAAACAAGAGTTCTTAACATTTTTTGTGTCACAAACCCTTCTGGTATTCTGGTATAATCTATACATAAAATAACAGACTTAGGATTGCAAAGAAATTGCAAAGATACTTCTCTACCTGTCCATCTGTTAAGTTCATGGAACCCTGTTTAAGAAGTCCTTCTTTAAAGTATCTTGGAGAACATAAAAAGTTAGCAAATATGTAATGATGTACCATGGATTTATTATGTGCATGGTTGAGGTATGCATGGTACAGAAGTAAGTAGGAATCTAATCAAAGAAGGCTTTCTGTAGCTGGTGAGCTTAGAACCATATCTGGTGGTATTAGAAGCTTCGTATGGACTAATTAGGATTTTTCTAACCTTCCAAAGATATTCTCCATTGCTTAGAAAAGCATGTGCTCCATTTGTGTATACACTTGTAAGTTTTCTATAAATCACTTTCCCAGCTCAGAATCCCCAGTTTAGCTTAATAAAAAAGTAATTATATCATATTAAAGATAATTTGATTGTTAGCAAGACACTAATTGAGTTGAAGAGCACATGCACCAGACCCATCAGATTGGCAGAGAGGCAGCTGAGCTTAAATGCAAACAGCAGTGATAGTGGAATTAAAAGATTGTCAATGCAGTTAATCCAATAGCAATTATTTTTTGAATATAAATTTCTGAGCAGTGAGGACACAATTATATCTACAAACAGTCATAAGGAAATAATTACCCCCATCTTCTACCTGAAGCTACATTCTATAAAAATAAGAGATAAAAATCAGCCTCAACAGTCCCCATGCCATACTTCTGGCCTTCCCAGAGTTGCTTTTATTGATAGAGAAGGCAAATGAGGTTTCCTCATTCTTTGAACTTTTAGCTCTGTGGCATTTATTCCCAGGATGCCAGGAGACAGATACACCTGTAAGACATTAAGTGACTGTTTTTTTCTTGCTTCTCTGCTTTCTGAATGGCCAAAATCACCTTCTTACATGCGTAAGGATCTCCCAGAAAGTGACTTCTTTTTGATGTGATGTCTTCCATAGATGGAGCCTTTGGAGCTTGGTTCACATTCAGGGAAGAGATAATAAGGCACTTAGAACATGGTTCTAGGTTAAAGTCACAGTCCTGACTTCCATGAGTTACTAAGCTTTATGCAACCGATGATCTATTCATGGGACAATCTCCCACCCTGATTTTGTCTCTCAGACAAGAAGCCAACTTTTACTAAGTTTGTTTGCCCCTGAAGCCAGAAGCAAGTTGTAGAGATTTATCTATACCAACCGACTGCTCCAACTAGAGTTGGAGGAGAATGAAGGTTTCCCTTATTTCCACCCCTCCCTTACCTCCATCAAACATGGCACTGAAGCTACTTGCCCAGTTGAAGATGCCAATCAGGGCCAGTGGGGAACAGGGACACAGTCCAGAGAGATGGAGACCCAGAGAGTAGCTGCAAGAAAAACAACCTCTGACTGCAAAGAAGCCTATGGACTCAAGAGAAAACTAGCCTTGACAATCAGGAGTGGAAGCAGGAAGAGCCCAGATGGTGCCTTGTCCCAGTAGAGAGGGAGGAGGAGAGCTCCATGAGGACCGAAAGGTCTGGCCAGTACCTGAGCCATGGCTTCCCTAGATACACATTGTCTACATCTGTTTCTCATTCCTGCAGCATGTTCAAAGAATAATGTATTCATGTTTTCCACAGGTACCCTGTTAAAAGACCTCAGAGCTATATGTATTTATTGTGGAATATATTTTGTTTTTTCAAAGATACTCCAGTTATTACTGTGCCATCTTAGGAAAAGGATTTTGGTTTGGATTACTTGTATCTATTGTAAACTCACAAGTGGAGGCTGATGAATTAGAGTTTAGGATCATAGATCTATCAGATACTCCTAGAACCTGGCAATAGCAGCCAAGAAACTTGAACCAGAAGCATTAATACAAGTAGAATGAATATCCCATCGGGAGGGCTACAGCAGTCGTTAAAAATGATGTTTATTTAATGTTGTCACTTCACACACATTACATGATTTAAATCTCATAGTAATACTATGACATGGATACTATATGTATATACATAGGTATATGTATGTATATGTATATAATGTGACATGGGTACTATAGATATTATACCCATTTTACAGATGATGAAATTTAAATTAAGAGACTAAATTATTTCTTCATGATGGCATAGATAGTAAATGTTAAAAGTGGGTTCAAACCCAGGTTTCTGCTGTTTCTCATCATCTTTTCCTCTTTGCAAGATATTCTAAACCTGATATTTGTGATGTTGATTTTTTTTTAATTGATAACTGTTGTTTAGTTGTTTGACTTGTGTCCCAACTCTTTGTGACTTAATTTGGGGTTTTCTTGGCAAAGATACTAAAGTGGTTTTCCATTTCTTTCTCCAGATCATTTTACAGATGAAGAAATTGAGGCACATAGTGTTAAATGACTTGCTAAGGATCACACAACTAAGAGTATCTGGGGCTAGATTTGAACTTCCTGACTTCAGACCTGGAAGTCTACCCACTGTGCCAACCAATTGCTCTTTGTACTTCAGTATAACTGGTTTCCTTTGTAGTTCTATGTGTTCAATTTTATGTATTTTATATTCTTCTGAGAAGGGGTCCCTAGGTTTCACCAGATTGACAAAGGAGTTCAAGACACAGAAAATTTCACAAATATCTGCAAGGGGAAAAATGGTGAAATGAAAAGTAATCCAAGGCATAGCCTCCAATGCCCATCAAGCCCCCAAAGCAAGAATAATTCCCCACAATATGGATCAATAGAAACAATGACAGGAAGAAGAAAATTAAAAAGAAGCAACCACAGAATAATTCTTCCAGGAAAATAATTAAAACCAGATCACCAGTTCTTTGTGCCTTCCCCTGCCTCTCCCTTCTCTGAGCTCACACACTGGCTCAGGACATCCCAGTATAGATAGTGGCAAGGGTAGTTTTGTGCATTGACTTTGAAGTTAGCCCTTTGGCAGTAGAGGATGGAAGAAACATTTATTTTCTGGATAGGTTCATTTCTGTGAATCAGAACAACCCTGAGGGAAGGGTTTTAGAAGAGTATGAATCCCATGGATGAAGATCATCAAAGAGTGGCTCAGGAGTGAGGAGTTTGTTTGCTGTAAGTATTTAATGTTATAGAGCAGGCAACAAGAAGAATATGAGAAAGACAGAGACAAGAACAAATAACAAAGATTTCTCTGGGTTTGCCTCAGTACTGAGAAAGGGAATCTTTCCTCACTTGCTTCATGACCTATCCTATTCCACCCTCATCCAGAAAGGAGGGTACAGTCCAGAAGAATGGGACTGCACTGTGAGAAGTTAGAAAAGAAAACTTACTACAATGACCATTCAATATCCCCCTATAATGAAGAGATTAAATACATTTGTAGTTATATGAAAAAATGATCTAAGTCACTATTGATTAGAAAAATGCAAATTAAGAAACTCTGAGGTACCACCTCACACCTCTCAGACTGGCTAAGATATGAAAAGATAATTAATGAATGTTGGAGGGAAAACTGGAACACTAATTGTTGGTGGAGTTGTGAAATGATCCAACTATTCTAGAGAACAATTTGAAATTATGTCCAAAGCATTACAAAATCTTGAAGCTCACAGAGTTCTTACAACATATCCATCATTTAAAAGAAAAGAGAACAGGCAACAAGTTTGGAAAGAGAATAAGCAATGGGCTTGCAAAAGAGAAAAGACAAGCATTATTACAGCAAGAATAAGACAGACAAAATAGCATTTACAGAGAAAGACAAGGAATGAAGAAGAGAAATTAAAACAATAGCACAGCAGCAAGAGAAGAAAAGTCACCCCAATGAACAAGTATTTCATACCAAAAGTAATTCAGTTAAAATCTCTTGGGGAAGGTAAAAATGTTACCAAAAATTCTGATATACTACTTTAAATATCAAACACCTCCAGAAAAGTTCTAAAAAGAAATTCAGAAATTAACTGAAAATATCAAATGAATGAATTAAAGCATTTATTAGGGATTTACTGTTTGATAAGAATTGTGCTAAATTCTGGGGATACTAAAAGAAAAGGGAGACTGTCCATTTCTCAAGTGTCCCATTCTAAATTCACATTCTAAATGGAAGAGAACAAATATGAACAAATAAGAGGGAATAAATTTAAGACTTCTAGAGAAGAAATTAACAAGGCTAACTAATGATTGAATAATTCAGAAAAAAATAAAACAGAAATTCACTCCAAAATAGGAGACTCTGTGTAATTTTTTTAATTGTACTACACAAGTGTAAAGGCAAAAAGAAAATTAATTCAATAAAATAAAAAACAAACAGAATTGGAAGCATAAATGAAAACTCTACAAAAGAAAAATATACAAATCAAAGCTAGGATGCAAATAGATAATTAATGATAATTAAAGGTTTTCATCCTTGCTGAAGTAGCAGGGCACAGTTGAGGGAGAACAGAGGGAGCTTGTGTCAGTTAAGTCAGAACACTACTATCTTAACTTTCCTTCTCAGACCCAAGTGGAGAAAGCCCAATGCCCTGTGAATACAAGATTCTTGTAAATGTCAGTACCCCCTCCCCAAATCACTAGATTTGTTTCAAGCCTGCATCCATCAATGAGGGGAGAAATCATTTTAGAGCAGGAGCCCACCTTTCTTTTCACTGAGTTTCAGCATCAAGTAGATGGTCACAATGGTCCAGAAGTGGCAGCCCCACACACTCCTCTCCTAAACTTTACAGACATTATCCAAGGAAGCAAGTGCTATGGAGAAGAGACAGCCATACCCACCAAATGCCAACCATCTTCCAACCCCAGGATAGGCAAGCCAGCCTAGCTGAAGCAGCAAGATACCCTCAAGGAGTGGAAAGAGGCAAATAAAACCATCTCCCCTAGACCGAAACAGATACCTAAACCCAAGAACCTTGGGATTAACAGTGCTTCTATCCTAGTGCCTTCAGTCATCATCCTAGAAAGCCAAGGCACAGAGTTACAGACTGGCCACAGTTTACATAGGGTCTTATAGCCAATAGTAATGAAGACCCAGAGAAGATTATTCTTTCCACCAAAATCCTTGGCATTGTCAAATAGTTCAAAATCAAGAACAGATATGATTTTATATGTAAAAATAGCATTAAAGAAAAAGACATTATTATCTACTTTGTTGTTGTATTGTAAGGACAATGGGACCTTTCCATCCTAAAACTTTCCATAGATGATATCTCCCTCATGAGAATGTGAGCTTTTTGAGAGTAGACTTTCATGCTTTTTTATATCCCCAGTGCTTAGCATATTACTGTGTATATAATAAGCAACTAATAGATGCTTTTTATTCATTCATTCATAAAATTATAATTTGTCAAAAGCCTGAATATTACATTTCAGGAAATCAGATAATTTCCCAGAAATATTTGAGGCAGATGTCAAATTACAACTGTTGATTACAGAGGGTCTTTAGTTTGTGGAATATTAAGGAATGAGACTCACAATATAGCAGCAAAAATAATTTTATTAAACATAAAAAGATAAGTGAGAATGAACTAATAATTCTAATGGGGATGGGGATGGGGACAGAGAGAGAAAGATTAATATCTCTGTTGAACAAATGGCTATATGAGAAACTACAGCAGCCTGAATTTCATGTTGATAAGATCCTCAATGAGCTAGAGCAAGGCAATACTTTTTACATGAAATTTGAGTTTTTGTCTGGAAACTGGCTCAGAAATTGCATCTTGAACAACAGGTATTACTCAGTGGTTTACCATTTGGCTATTATTCAACACGGAAGGACAAATAAGTGGATTCCAGTGACTAGGTCTAGGAGGAGGTTATTCCATATTTGAAATCTGAAGAGACTTTTTTTGTACAATCTTTCTTTGTATAAGTAAACATCTGCAAATTCCCTTTCTGCTACAAGAGATCAAAAGATTTCACAGAAAACAAAGAGAAATTCTAAGCTTAATTCTCCAAAAACATCATCGTCAAACTTCAGAATATTTTGCACTAATTGCTAGTTAGGACTCTGCTTCTGACTCCAAATTTGGATCCCTAACCACCATACAACTTGCCTCAGATCTCACAGTTAGTATTCAGAACTAATGTTATCTAAAATCCTGTCCTCTGAGTACCAATTCAGTTCTATGACATCATACTGTCTCCTCTTTGTTACTCTCTGGACTTGTTTGTACTGCCCCTTTCCTGGAAATGGCTTTTTTCCATTCTATCCCTTCTCTTATTCCATTTTTCTTTCTGTACTACTCTAGAATCTATTTCCAGGATTGTTCCTTTTTTGATCGAAGCAGCAGAAGAACAGAAATGCTTTGTAAACTAAATCCAGAAGGTAAATCCTGTTCTCTGCCTTTTCCATATTAAGTATTATTCTTTCCTTTGATGTCATATCATTCTTTCAATTGTCTTCCACATCCCCCTGCTGAGGTCCCAACCACTTCTTCTCCTTGTATTAGGGAGCAAGACATTAACTTGGATCTGTATTTTCTTTTGTTTTTATTTTTGTTTTCCCCTGAAGTATCCATCCTTATTATTCCAGCAGAATTTTTTTTCAAGACTCATCTCAATTCTTCCCAATTTTGTGGGATTATTTCATGATGATACTAGATTGTTTCCTTTATTCTGGTATGATCCTAGCCTCATTTATCCCTCAGTGATTTGCCCCTCAGTTTTTTTTCTTGTTCTTTCACAAATACAAGGAGGGAAATGGAAAGTCTTTCAGATACCTCTTGAGTCTCAACCAGTCTATTCTTGTCCTGTCCCTATGTCTTCATAGATGAAAGGAATTCCTTTATATTATTCAGCCACTAATAATATTGATTATTGAGAGAATGAGATATTCCGTTCCTATGATATTAATTTACTTTTTTCACCTACTTTCTTGCTTTTTTCCCTTATATCTTTTACTGCTAACATTATTTATGCCACTGGTAACTCTCTTTATATTTTCATATCTCTAAGAAAATGTGTAAGTCTTTTTTCTTAAAAAAATAAAAACACAAAGCAGAGAATTTCTCCAGACATAGTTATGGCCTTGCCTAGCCCTAGACAAATGAAAACAAACATTCAGTTTCATTGCAGTCTGAAAGAGTGCAACTTTCTTCATTTTGGTCATTTTGCATAATGAATACACTACTCACCTCTGGGGTCTTTTAAAGAAGTAGCTTGAATCTTTTGCTAAATTTTCAATTTTTTTGAATTCATAGGCCCATCTTTTTAGATTATTATTTCAGCATGTCAAATGATCTTTGTTATGTCTTTTCATCTTTTCTTTTGATAAACCAAAATTAATCTTAAATTATTCTGATTGATTGTCCTTGGTATTAAGTTTTCATTTCTGGAATATATTTCCAGTATCCCAGAGTATCCCAGAAGGACAAGGGAATAAGAAAAGACATGAAATTTTAAAAAAAAGCATTTCTATTAAAGGGAAAGTACAAATGAATCCAGAGAGTAACAAAGAGGAGTCAGTATAATGTGGGAGAGAAAAGACTTCCAATCAAAGGATCTGAGCATAAATACCATCAGTTTTATGTAGTAACTGTAAGACCTGAGGCAAGTAGCATAGTGGAGAGAGATCCAAATTTGGAGTCAGAAGCTGAGTCCTAAGAAGCGAATGTGCCCTGGAAATCAAGTGGGATATTGAGTGATGGTAGAAAGAGAGAGACAGAGACAGACAGAGATAGACAGAGAGAGACAGAGACAGAGAGAGAAAGAGACAGAGACAGAGAGGGACAGAGACAGAGACACAGAGAGACAGAGACAGACACAGAGAGACAGAGACAGAGGGACAGAGACAGAGACAGAGAGAGACAGAGACATAGAAACAGAGAGAGAGACAGAGACATAGAAACAGAGAGAGAGAGAGACAAAGACAGAGAGAGTCAGAGAAACAGAGACAGAGACAGAGGGAGAGAGAAAGAGACAGAGAGAGACAGAGAGGAGAGAGAGAGAAGAAGAGAGAGAAAGAGAGACAGAGAGGGGGGAGAGGGAGAGACAGAGACAGAGAAAGGGAGAGACAGAGACAGAGATGAGAGAGAGACAGAGAGTCAGAGAGTTAGAGATCGAGAGAGAGACAGAGACAAAGACAGAGAGAGACAGAGATAGAGACAGAGAGAGAGATACAGAAACAAAGACAGAGACACAGAGATAGAAAGAGACTACAATGCCAAAAAGCTACTGCTTGCAGAGATGCCACCTGAAAAGGAACTCACCTGCTGTGTAGAAGGGTAAGAGGAAAGTATGACATATGGTAGTTTCCTAGCTTAACTAATTATTTTTGCTAATTGGTTTCAGCATTGTTGAAGAAGTGAAAGAAATGTAAAATGCAATTTTTAAATTGTACAATCACTGTTTGAAATTTTTGCAGCATTTAAATTTTGGTGTCCTGGACAGTCCTGGTCATCCCATCCTAATTGCAGTTCTGATCAGAAGAATTTGATTTGAATCTTAACTCTGTCTCTTGCCATTTCAGTTCTTTAAGATGGTTTCCTAGTCTCTAAAATGAGGATATTGGATTAGGTGATATCTCATATTCCTTTCACTTCTGAATAAATGACTCTATATGTCATTTCACCCTGTGGACCTCTATTTCCTCAGCTATAAAATGAAGGGGTTGAACTAGAGAATCTATAACCTACCTTCCTGCTCTAACTCTATGAGCCTACAACATGGGTCTTTTGGTTTTCTGTCTAGTATTCCATGTATTTTCTACCATGCTACATTATTCTGTTGACTTTAGAAAACTGGGAAAGTGACTTGTTTGTTTTATGGGACCAAAACCTAAAACTTAAGAGCAGATTAGGGAGAGCTGGGAGGGTCATAGAAGGCTTCATCCCAGGACAAGGTTGTAGAACTCTTTGCACATCAGACTTAGGTAGTGTGACCTTTATCCTATAGGCAGTAAGAAACCAGTGAAGGACTTTGAGCTTGGATCAAAGGAGGAAATGAGAAGAGCAATGACTAGGAAAATCTATTTTTTTAGTAATGAATAAGATGAATTGGAGAAACAGAAACATTTCTGGTCAATATGCAAGACATAAGATAATGGAGACTTGAATTAGGTAAGCAGTGGCAGGAAAAGAAAGAAGGGATCAATAAAAAGGTTGACTGAATGACTGAAAAAATGACAGAAAAAATCTTTAAGTGCTTGTTTGTTCAGTTATGGCAACTCTTTGTGACCCCATGGAGCATAGAGTCCATGGGTTTTCTTTGAAGAGATACTGTAGTGGTTTGCTGTTTCTTTCTCTAATAGATTAAGACAAACAGAGATTAAGAGACTTGTCCATCAATTGGGGAATGGCTGAATAAGTTATGGTGTGTGATAAGGGAATGTTATTGTTGTTTGAGAAATGATGAGTAGGCTGATTTCAGAAAAGCCTGAAAAGACTTAAATGAACTAATGCTGAAAGAAGTAAGCAAAACCAGGAGAACACTGTATACAATAATAGCAGGATTATGTGATGATCTACTATAATAGACTTAGCTCTTCTCAGCAATACAGTGGTCCAAGACAATTTCAATAGACTTGGGATGGAAAATGCCATTCATCTCCAGAGGGAGAAGTATGGAGACTGGATGCAAATCAAAGCAGACAACTTTCATCTTTTTTTGTTTGTTTATTTGTTTGCTTTCTCTTTCTCATGATTTTTTCTTTCACAATATGACAAATATGGAAATATGTTAAAATGATTGTACATGTATAACCTTTATCAGATTTCTTGCTGTCTTAAAGAGGGAGAAGGTAAGAGGAGGGAGAATAATTTTGGAACTCAAAATCTCAGAAAAATGAATGTTGAAAATTACACATAATTGGAAAAAATATTGTTGATAAGAGAGAGAGACAGAGAGACAAAGGAGCGAAAGAGAGAGAAACAGAAAGACAGAGACAGAGACAGAATGTATGTGTGTGTGTTGCCCAGGATCACAAAGCTAGTAAGTATCTGATGCTGAATTTGAACTCTGGTCTTCTAGACTCCAAGCCTGGCACTTGATCAATGTAGTTGCCCCTCTTAATATCCTAATGCTAAAAATTGTGCTAAGTGGGGGAGATATTAATGCATAAGCAAGGCAGCCCCTGATTTCAAGGAGTTTACATTCTAATGAGACAGAGAGCACATATAAGAGAATTATAATTAATTTGGATAGCGAATTATGGTCTGGGAAGTCATCAAGATGTAAATTGGAGTCATATGGGTATCAGTGAACAAACCCTTTCCTAAAGCAATTATAGTGGTGATTTGAAGTTTTGAGAGCAAAAATTAGAAGAGACCAGAAGATAAACCAGGCACCAGGTGAAAAAGGCCAAGTGAAGTGGAGACATGATTGTATGGTCACATGGATATAGAACTGAGTGACTTAGCTTCTACCTTCTCTGGTTTAGAGGTGAGAGCTGGAAGTGGGAAGAGGTAAATCAACAGAACTTGAAAAGGGATGAGGTATGGAAAATGAGGTATAGAGGATGAAGGAGAGTTGAGAGTCAATAGATGTGTTTCCAAGAAATGTATCTTGGATTATATAATGGAAGTTGATGGGAACATAGAATTTAATTTACAGATAACTTTCCTGAAACACCTATTCCTCAAAGCCTTATTCTATATCCTCATACCTCCAAAGTGACACTTAATAAAAGAAAAAAGCAGTAAAATTCTTTTATTAGAAAGTTACCCTTTCCTTCCTCAGCAGTGGAAAAGTCATCAGATTATGGTGGCAAAGAATTGGAAAATGGCAAAGAAAATTCTCAATCTCATCAACTGAGAAATGGCTAAACAAGTTGTGGTATATGGAGATAATAGAATATTATTGTTCTATAAAAAATTATGAACAAACTGATTTTAGAAAGTCCTGGAAAGATTTACATGAACTGATGCTGAGAAAAACAAGCAGAACCAGGAATACATTGTACGCAATAACAGCAAGTTTGTGTGACAATCAACTATGAAAGACTTGGTTCTTCTCAGTGGTTCATTGATCCAAAGCAATCTCGATAGACTTTGGACAGAAAATGCCATTTACATGCAGAAAAAGAACTAAGGAGACTGAGTGCAAATCAACACATGCCATGTTCGCTTCTTTTTCCTGTTTTTTTTTTAAATCTCTCCTATGTTTTTTTCCCTTTTTGCTCTGATTTTCCTCTCCCAACATGATTCATAATGTAATGTGTATTAAAAACAATTTAAAAAAAAGAAAAGTCATCAGGTTGGATTTAGGATTACAAGAAGAATTCATTTCCATAGTCCAGCTGTTGTGCTCTTGCTGTAGCCTGGATTGGTCTCCATAAATCTTTCAGCACAAAGGTTTTTGTTCAAGGAAAAACATCTACTTTTAGCCCACTTTGGCTGTGAACAGACACTTAATATTCCAGCCTATTTCAGTGCTCCGATTACTGGGAGCTAAAGATATTCTGAGTGCAGAACATGAAGGCTGGTTCTCTCCTCTCTCTAATGGAGTTTATTTAGTGAGCAGATGCAAAAATGAAGACAGTATGGGAAAAGGAAAATGTGATTGACAGATGTGAAACTTGTTCTTACTTGAACCAATGGAAACTAGGGGAAAGAAACCACAGAATGGGATTCAGAGGCTACTTTTACCTACAATATTCCTACACAAGATATAGGTGAGGCAAAGGTGTAGCGAGAGTCTCAGATTAGCTGGACATTTTCCTTATTCCTTCACTTCACTAACTTAGCAGGTGCAGACATGGCCCAGAAGAGGAAAGTGTGGAGGAGAAGTAACTGAAAATATTCCTAACACTTCAGTGTGGAACAGATGCTTAATAAAGCTGGAGATACTAGCTAAGGATACAGGTGGGCACATGCAAGAGAGCTTTTTGGTGTGGGGGTTCCTTCCCCCCATTTTTAATCTTATCAAAATGTATAAAACAAGACATTTGCCATTGGAGATCTTGCACCCTGGAAGAAGAAGACTGTCAATCATGATAATTGGAATGCATGTGTCATTGGGGAGGGGAGGGCAGAATTACAATGCACAACTTAGGTCTCTAGTGAGCAGTAGCAACTGTCGGCTCCCCCCATCCACTATCCCCCTCATCCTTCCCTACTCTCCAACAAGAATCAACAGTAGAAGCAAATACAGAAGGCAAGATTCTCTGGAGGCTACCATCTGCAGCTGAGAGTGATTTAACTCTTTGCAGAGCAGACAACAACAGCTTCCTCCTCCTTTCCCCTGCCTTCTCCCCCCCTCCACCTGCCAGCTCCTCCAAAGGCAGATGCTGCATCTTAAAGAAAACCCTGTGATTCTTCTGGTGAACCATCAATGAATCTATAGCTGGGCGGGTGGAACTACTTGTTCTGCAGCCACCAGAGTCCTACAACTGTGCCTTAAAGTGGGGGACCTTGAGCTTCATTTAGGAAATCTTTCCTCTTGGGCAGCAAACTGGCTTAACCAGGATGAGCTGCTCTCTTAAGCCGAGTCTGGAAAAGCAGAGAATTTCTAAACAATTAGAGTAAATTAAATAGAAGTTCCTTTTGGTTTAGTCTAATTTACTTTATAATTAACTAATGGGCTTTTCAGCAGCCACTTTTATGTTAACCTAATGGCTATATAAGGAGATCACCAACTAAATGACTGCATTAGGGCAGGGAA
The DNA here is from genome assembly GCA_023553655.1 of Myrmecobius fasciatus. NCBI lineage: Eukaryota > Metazoa > Chordata > Mammalia > Dasyuromorphia > Myrmecobiidae > Myrmecobius > Myrmecobius fasciatus. Next base: position 20,745 of record JAJPUD010009994.1, read on the forward strand.
CATTAATGAAATTTTAGAAAGATACTCCAAGGTATTTCCTCTGTCATGAAAATGTTCCCATTCTAAAGAACCTTAGTGGCTTGGGTCCCTTATCAAAGGGGACAGGCATACTGCAAGCCTTTGGATTTAGCATAGCTAAGAGAGAGAATTTATAAACAATATATAATTCCCTAAATGCAAGGTACATGTTTACTTATTTATGCAAATTAAGCCCTGGCTAGTACACCCACTAGCAACTATTGCTTTGAATTTATTAAGAGAATAGCTCTTTTCCTCTATTACTCCCTTCCTCTTTTCCCCTCTCTCCTATGCTGACTTCAGACTCAAAGCTTCTAACTATGCTGAGCTGCCATCTCAGGGCCCTGCTATTGTCTCCATTTATGAGATAAAATGAATTAAGGCCCCAAGGTAAATGAGTAGGAGATACCCTTAGGAAATGAAATTCTTCAATAATTAACTCCTATCACTGATACAAAATGCTGTTTTAATGGACTTTCTCTCTCCTTTTCTAAAATCTGGGAATTACAATGTAATTAACCATACAGTGGTAACCTGCCTTCCCTCCTTCACACATACCTTAATAATCCACCAAGTGGCCCACTTAATTCAATTCAATGACATTAGATGCTAGAGGTATTTTAAGCACCATTTTACAAAAGTGAAAAAACGTGACCAAAAATGACTTTCCAGTACAGTCACACACAAGTCTTTTGGACCTTAAGTCCATCTAATGTTACATAATTATATCATCAATTGGGGGCAGCTAGGTGGTGCAGTGGATAGAGCACCAGCCCTGAAGTCAGGAGGACCTGAGTTCAAATCTGATCCCAGACACGTAACAGCTGTGTGACCCTGGGCAAGTCACTTCACCCCAATTGCCTCAGCAAAAAAGCAAAAAAAAAAAAATATCATCAATCAAAAATTGAATTTATTAACTTAATTAATAAAATAATTGTAGCTTAATAGTAAACTTGTTGAATGTCATGTGACACTTTGATTATCATAATAATTCCGGAGTTACAATTAATCACCATTTAACAGATGAATAAACTTAGGCAGAAATCCATTGAATAACTTGCTGAGGGTCATGAATAGCAAATCAATATTTGAAACAGGATTTGAATTGAGATCTTTCTAAATCTATGGACTGTGGTCCAATCATATCACCTACCCCCTAGCTGCCTCAACTTGGGGGACATTAAAGAAAATGATCTTGCCCCTCAGAAACTTACATTCTCCTGGGTATTACAATATGTACAGCCATAAACTTGAGGAGAAAAAAAAGAGAAAACAGATATTAAAAAGAGCATTAATAATGGCAATGGGTTGAGAGAAGAATCAGAGATGGAGGAAGACTCCCTGGAGGAGTTTGAATCCTGACAAAGTCATTAACTTAGTTTTCTTAATGGTAAAATGGGCTTGCTTTTTGTGTCACTTCTCTCTCAGGATTGCTGGAAAGAAAGTCCCTCATCATCCTTAAAATGCTAATAGAAACGGATATAAATTATCACAGATACTCCATGAATTGATATTGATCTGCTTTTCCAAGCTTTAGGACACTGTCTTCACCAAGTTGCTGTGATCAAAAAAACTCATTATCTGTGATGTGAATGAGTCTTTCCACACCTTGTTGGGCTAACCTAGACAGCAAGCACAGCTCAGTCAGAAGCTCAGTCAAATCTCTCCAGCATGGTAGGACTCATATTCTGGTATAGCTTTTTAGAACCGAGGAAAGTTATTATGCCAAAGCTTATCTTTAGTGGGGGAAAAAGAGGCCTATGTTCAGTATCAAATGTAGTTTTAGAAATCAAAGCTCTGGCTCACTCACCATGGGAACACCCATCTCCCACTTTTTTACTTCTGTGCATTATCCCTTGTTATGGTTATCCCTTTCTCACCTCTGTCCTTTGGAAGTTCTGGCTTCCCTTCAAGGTTCACCTCCAGTGGCAACTCCTATGCAAGGCTCTTCCCAATAATTCCCTTCCCTCCTCCCCTCTCCCCATTAAATATTTTAAGTTTTAAAAATTATTTTTATTTTTAAAAAGTTATTTTGAAAATCACTTGGTTTTATTTTATGCTTACTAATAGGTTGCTCCTTGCAATGAATAGATAGATGGCTCAATGGATAGAATACCAGGGTCTGGAGTCAGGAAGACTCATCTTGCTGAATCAAATCTGGCTTCAGACACCAGCTGTGTGACTCTGGGCAAGTCATTTAACAATATTTGCCTCAGTTTCCTCGTTTATAAAATGAGCTGAATAAGAGAATGGCAAACCATTCCAGCATCTTTGCCAAGAAAATCCCAAATGAAGTCACTAAGAGTCAGACATGATTGAAACAACTGGATAGGTGATATAGTAGTTAGAGAACTGGGCTAGAGTCAGGAGTTCTAATCCAATCTTATACTCTTACTAATTGTGTGATCCTGAACAAATCACTTCATTTCTGTCTGCCTTAGTTTCCTTAACTGTGAAATAGGAATAATGATAGCACTAAGTCACTAGGTTGTTGTGAGAATCAGAAGAGGTCATATTTATAAAGAGCTTCGAATAGTACCTGTCTGATAGTAGACACTTAATAAATGCTTGTTCCCTTCCTCCCTTAATTTTTCCCTAGTAGAAAGTAAACTCCTTGAGGTCAGGGGTTGATTCCTTAGTGCCTGCACATGGTGGACTCCTTACAAGTATTTGTTGAATTGAATTAATTTGATTTTTTTTCCACAGGGGAGTAAGAGATGTCTTTTCTTCCAATAACAACGAGATATGAAGATCTGGGGATTTGGGTCAGAAGAGGAGGAAAGAATAATTTTGAAAAAGCATTTCATTAGTGATTGAAAAGTGAAAGCTCCTAAAGCATAAAAGAAGGGCTGAAATACTGAGTCTGAGAATCAACTAGAATTGCCCTTTGGGAGAACTTGCAGCTTGTCACATTATATCTGGGAGCCCCTTATTAATTGCTTCTTGGGTTTGTATTAAAATTATGAAACTATCCAGCAACCTGACAATGAAAATAGAATGCTGGAAGTAGCCGTGCGGCAACAATCCATTAAGTGTTTTTTTGAGCAATAAACTCTTCCCTGTGACTATCGAGCGGCAGTAGCATCAAATTGGCATGATTTATAGAATCCTCCCCAGGCTTCCAACATAGCTTATGGGGCTAGGGGAAAATGCTGCCTTGTATCATGAATAGATTATTAATAATTTAATTGTGTTTGAACCAGCCACACTCATTAATCTATCACGGGTTCCGGGATTTCTCAGGAAGATGAAGGCAGCTGGGTGGAACAATGTTTAGAAGACCAAGGGTGTTTAATGAAGCAAACCCCAAACCAAGGACTTGTGAGGAAAGAGAGTGCCTTTTCCTCAGCTAAGTCCTTGATTTTCAGTCTGGCAATGAACATGGCACTGAATTTTCCAATGCCCCAGTTTCTCCATCCAGCGAGGGAATGGTAAGCTACTTTTGGTGAAGGCTGGAACTCAAGTGGAACAATGAGGCACTTTGGTCACTGTGTAACTTGGAGTGCTTTCATATCACTGAGGATTTAGCTAAAAGTCTCCCTTAACCTCAGGTTGGTCTGCAGGTGGTTCCAGATTTTCAAAAATTAGAGCAGCAAAAACAAGGACAATATCAGATCCCACCAATCTGAAAAAGCTTCAGCTATAAACCCGTATTGGACTGAATGTGTCTGCTGAAATGAGACACTGGTTAATGTTTGACATAAGCAAATAACTGACCACTGCCTCATGAGTGGAGGGAGGGGAGCACAGAAAATCACCAAAAAAAATGGGTGGGCATCTGTATCCATGGAGGGAATAGTCACACATATGGAATGCTGATGCTTTGAACTTCTGAAAAAACGTACAAAATCATAATACACAATCAACAGAAGCATCTCAAGGGCTACAAGAGAGAAATAGTCCCTCCCTCAAGGGACCATTCCCCATGGAATTCTGTTTCACCTCCCATTCACAGAATCCCTTACCTCCTTCAACACTCACCTTTTACAGTTTTCCCAGATGCTAATGACCTCTTTTCTTAAACTACCTTGCATTTATTTTGTGTTTATTCTTAGACAGTTAAATCTAAATTAGTGTGAATAATGAATCCAATGAAATAGTTTGATTTCTCACTATTCAAAGCTACAATTATGTAATCTGTGGCGATTGGTTCCAAACCCTCAGAACATGCAGTTTCATTGCAAATAATGCAACACCTTCACAAGATTCATTATTCCCAGTCATCCATATATACTTGTATAAGTGTACATGTTGTCTCTCCCACCAGAATGCAAGCTCCTTGAGGGCAAAGACTGTCTCATTTCTTTGTCTTTGTATTCTCAGTACCTTGTAGAGTACCTGATACATAAGAGGTAATTAATAAGAGTTTATTAAATGTTAGATTACTCTGGATTTTAGTTGGTCTGTAAAATAAAGCAGCTGAATTGGTGGAGGACTGATATCTTCCAGTTCTAGCAGGCTGTGATTTGAGACATGAAGCAAGAGACAGAAATACACAACATGTAAGCAAGAGCTGAATGGTATAGTGCATATTAAAAGGGAGTGCAGTATGGTTAAAAAAGTGACGTGGATTTGGAATCTGAGAACCTATTTTCAAATCTTTCATCATTATTTTCTGCCTGTGTGAACCAGTACAAGTTTGCTCATATCTCTGGACTTCAGTTTCACCATCTGTAAACTGAGGAGGTTGGACTAGTTGGCTTCTGAATTGCTTTTTAACTCTAAACCATAAGAGATGGTGACATAAGAATAAGTGATAAAGGGCAACATGTTCTTTCTTGATTTCTTTTTTTCTTTTTGGGATACCAGTTTAATGTAAGGAATGCCCATATTGGTAAAACATATCCATTGAGAGAGTACCCACATTGATGAAATATACCCATATGGGGAGCACTACCATTAGTAAAATATACCCACATGGGTGAAATATACCCATATGGGGAGCCCTCACATTGGTAAATATACGCATATGGGGAGCCCTCACATTGATGAAATGTATCCATATGAGGAGCAGCCACATTGGTAAAATTATAAATTATTTAAATATTGAAAGATTGTATAAGACATTTTATTTAAAAAATACAAATAACAGATAAATACTTAACGGCATCAATTGCATATCTGGATAACCAGATCTGTTCTGGGCCTTGGGTCAGGGTTACAAGATAATACAGAGTTACTGGAGAAGACCAGTGTTCAGATTCTTTTCCTGGTAGTTCCTCCCTCATTGACCTTAAACTCTTTCCCCTTCCCTTGTCTTGTTCCCAAAGTTATAACTAGAAAGAAGGTAGAAAAGACATTCATAAGTGGATGTAATTGAAGGATGGTAACAATAATCCAAATAGAAGGGAGCATAAAGTTACAGACAACTACATTTGGATTTCAAAGACTTGGGTTAGAATTTCAGTTCTGAAACTCATATTACTCATATTCTCTTTATCATTTATTTATCTATGGCATGTTCTCCTATTAGAATGCCCTTCTAAAGGGCAGAGATCATCTTATTTCATCTTTGCATCTCTAGCACAAGGTCTTGTATACTAATTTTTAATAAACATTTATGATAGAACTTCTCTATGCCAGGCATGTACTAAGCATTGCACATATAATAAATACTAAGTAAATGTTTTTTTCACAATAATAACTGCTGTATAGTATTTCAGATTCTGCAAACAGTTTTTCTAACAACTCTATGAGGTAGGTATTATTACCAAGTATTGTTTTCCTCATTTTATAGATGAGAAAACAAAGGCTCAGAAACATCAAATAAATTGCCCATGGCCACACAGCTAATAAGTGTCAGAGTATCGGAACCCCAGGTTTTCCTCACTCTGTTAATCTACATCATGCTGTCCCTTTAATTGTAATGTAAATTTAGAGCTAGAGACCCCTCTTTACATGTGAAGAAACTGAAGTGGTATGTTGAGTCAAGTTTGCCTTTTCATGACCCCATTTTGAGGATTTTCTTGAAGGCTTTCAGAGTAGTTTGCTATCTCCTTCAACTCATTTTACAGATGAGAAAACTGAGGCAAACTGGGTTAAGTGACTTGTAAGATTCTGAGACCAGATTTGATCTCAGATGTAGCTCCCTGGTTCCAAGCCCAGGACTCTGTTTGTGGTGCCATTTAGCTACTCCGAAGGTGCACATAAGTGGTGGATTGGTGGCAGAGCAAGGATCTAAATCCATCTGCTCCTAGATCTTCCCCCAGTTCCAGTTTTCTCTCCACTCTGCTAAGTGTTGAATGATCCAGGACCACTCAGTGAGTTAATGGCAGAGCTGAGTCTGGAATCTCATCCTCCTGACTCCCAGTCCTGTGGTGCATCGGGCTCCATTCTGTCCAGTGGCTCTAGGAAGGAGCCCAGCATCTGAGCTGCTTCTTTGCAGCTGAAATACAGCAGATACCAGACAGGAGGACAAACCACAGGAAGAAGAACCCAACCTAAGGGGAGCTGCAGCCACCTGGTGGGAGGGCTCCAGCCAGGAAGGGGAATGAGACTTCCCACCCAGAAGCAAGTGTCTTTCTGCCAATGGCAGTCTCCACTGCTCTGCACCCACATAACTCATTTGAACACAATCAATACACAGTCTTTAAAATGTAATAAACACATGGTAATTATAGAGGCTGATTGCTGAGCCAAATAAAACCTTTATGGAGACATGCATTCGATCGGGCCCATCCATCACATTTACTTTCCTGTAAATGTAGACACCACATCTCAGAGAGGGGCTGAAGATGAGAGCATCAAAGTTTGGGGAGAATGCACGCAACGCCCTGGGCTTCAATTGTCCGTGGCCTGATGCTAAAAGCCAGCTCCGAATCCTCCCACCCCTCTGTGGCCCTGAGCTCTGGCATGGCTGAAAGCTCCCTCTCCATCATCCCCCTAATGCATTTCGACTTTGGAACAAAGCAACACAGGTCAATGGTGCCCTGGAGTTTTATTGGACAGTAAGAATAAAATTTAACAGCAGTGTTTGGTTTGTGGAGACTCACAGCCCCAAATTTATGACACTTTAACACACTGCAAGAGATCATGCTTGGGGGAGGGAGAGGGCAAAGGGGCTCTCAGTAATGTGTAGTGGTGCTTTTAGGGGTCAGCCCTTGTATTGCTGCCAACAGCAGCTTTTGACACTATATGGCTTCTGCTTTTCTCTTGCCTCTATCCACATTCTCCCAAGTAATAGAGTCTGAGACTACTGTATTCAGTTGATTGGATTTCTAGACTAGAATTTGAGATGCTCAGTAATAGTGTCTGTACAGCCTATTTCTGCCTCCTCGATATATGCCATACTCCAGTCAAAGTGGTTCTCTTAACCGTTCTTACATATGCCATGGGATTCCCAGCCTGGCCATCTCTCAGTCTTTCCCCATGCCTGAAATTCCTCAACACATCTGTCAACTCTGTCTGTCCTTACTATCCTTAAAAGCTCAATGAATGCTTCCCTAACCCATCCAGCTAGATAAAAGCCCTTTTCCAAACTCCACATCCTGTCTTGATTCCTATCGCATATAAGTAAGAAGGAACTTCCACAACCATGAGTTCTGCTATTCAGGGAGTGAATAGCTGCTCTTCTATTTCATGAATAACAGTTTGTTGGTAGAAGTAGTATAACAGAAAGATTCCTACTTGTTCCAGAAGTAAGAAAGACATAAATTCAAATCTAATCTTTGACAACTACTGGCTGTGTGACCTTGAACAAGATAGTCTCTCAGCATCCCAGATACTTCTGTAAGATTATAAATTATAAAGAAGATGGTGATGGCCATTGGTAGAGAAAATTTCCTCATGGTGGTTCCAAATGTCAATGAAGTAACTGTGTGTGTGTTTGTGTGTGGTTGATTGGAGTGGTTTTTAGTGTCCCAATTTTCCTACATCTCCTCCAACATTCTTCATTATTTTTTTTCTGTCATCTTAGTCAATCTGGAAAGTGTGTAGTGGTATCTCAGAGTTGTCTTAATTTGCATTTCTCTGACCAATAGTGATTTAGAGCACCTTTTCATATGACTAGAATTGGTTTCAATTTCTGCATCTGAAAATTGTCTGTTTATATCCTTTGACCATTTAATCAATTGGGTAATGACCTGAATACTTATAAATTTGAGTCTATGTATTTTAGAAATGAGGCCTTTATCAGAACTCTTAAATGTAAAAATGTTTTCCCAGTTTATTGCTTTCCTTTTCATCTTTTCTGCATTAGTTTTGTTTGTATAAAAACTTTTAAACTTAATATAATCAACATTATCTATTTGGTGTTCAATAATGAGTTCCAATTCTTCTTTGGTAACAAATTCCTTCCTCCATAGATCTGAGAGGTAACCTATCCTATGTTCTTCTAATTTGCTTATAATATCACTCTTTATGTCTAAATCATGAATCCATTTCAACCTTATCTTGGTATATGGGGTGGGGATTGGGATGTTTTTTATGAGTGGAAAAACATGATCTGGGCCACCCATAAATGGTACATTAGATGTCCAAGTTTAGGCTTACTCAAATAATTAACGAAGAAGAAAGAAGTCACCTTTTTGCTTTTTTCCCTTCACATTGTGTGAAAGATCAGGAGCGATCAATGGGTGCAATTTCTTTTCAATGTGTTGGTTGGTTTATCAGAGCTGTTTTTCCTTCTTTTTAATGCTTTATTAGAATGCTTTCTGAGAATAGGAAAGAGGAAGGGTGCATAAATAAACAGAGATACAAAAAATAATAAAATACATTTTTAAAAGTTCATTAGAACTTTATTTCTTAGAATCTTCAAGAATGAAACCCTTCTTAAAATGAAAATTTCTCACCCCTCCCCACCCCACCAAGGTATATTTAATATTTAGTCCAGCTAGAGTTGGACACTATGAGATTTTTTTGCTTTTAACAAAGTTTAGATAAGGTAAGATTCTTGCATTCAAAGATTTTCCAGTCTTGTAGTAGGAAACAATTATCATCTAACACCATTATCAGTTTATGCCTTAGTTAGCAGCTACACCTCAGCAGGGATTACTTAACTGCCAGCTCAGAGCACAGAGAGAACATAGGAAGGAGAGCAAGTGTGTGTTATGTCATGGACTTTCTCAGAGGGTGCTGATAGGGAATTTAGAAATAAACGCCATAGTTCAGGGGAGAAAGCTCCCTGACACTTTGATTTCAAATACTATTGGAGAAATGAAAACAAACAACTATTCAGGCTTAGGAAGAAGTTCCAACTCAGGGAATTGCCCAGAACAGATCCCAAATCCAAGGTTACAAAGACCTTTACCACTCTGCCAAATGCTGATGTTTACAATTGAAATCTTTGCTCAATTAGGCAAATGTTCCCTTGGTCTGAGGTTACAGGGATTCAGAGACCACTGTGTGGGTGTCTGAATAAAAGGCCTTTAGAGACTGGAAGGAACTACAACGTCACTTTCTCCTAGTGACCAGCCCTTTAATCTGAACCTTCAATTTAATGAGGTGGGTTTTTCTTAGTTTTTTTTTTTTAATGGTGGTGGTAGGAGTTTGGGGAGACCAAGGAAGGAGAGAATCAATTTTTTTGGAGGGAGGAGAGGAGAGCAGAGAAAAATATTCGCCTGTGGACTTTTTGGTCAGGCAGCCAACATGCAGATTTCTGGACTGCTCAATGTCCAATCTCTACCTTGTTGCAATGGAGAAATGAATCCACATAGTGTGTAAAATCTTCCCAATATATTCAGATTGTCCAATAGATCTAGGGAAACCTTCTTGCCCCGGAATAGTAAAAATGAAGCCATCAACCTAAATTTGGTTCTCTGGATATATTTTCCTTTTATGATCCCAGGGTCCCTACCATGAAAGCCTGAGAACTAGAAATGTAGCTCCTGACTTTGACCCACTGAAGCTTGGACCCATGCACCCATCACCAGACTGCTCTGTTTATCTGTGAGATTGCTTAGTAGATAGCGTGATGGCCTGAAGTCGGGAAGACCTGAATTTCAATCCTACCTCAGTCTTCTACTAGCTCTGGGATCCTCATCTGAAAAATGGATTTAATAATAATACCAACCCCAGAGGTTGTTGTGAAGATAAAATGATATAATTTATGTAAAGTACTTTTGAAACCATAAAGTGCTATATATATATTCTAGTTCTTATTATCATATCCATTCTTTTATCAGAGAAATGGACCAAAAGAGAATTCACATTTCCTACTTCATTCACAACAGAGCACCTTTGCCTCCAAAACAACTTGTTTTTTTTTCCTCAATAGTATTTTATTTCCCCAAATATATAGTTTTCAACATTCATTTTTCTAAGACTTCATGTTTCAAATTTTTTCTTCCTCCTCCTCCCTTCTCCCTCCCCAAGCAATCCAGTCTAAATTAAGCATGAACAATCCTTTTAAACATATTTCCATATTTGTCATGTTGTATAAGAAAAATCAGACCAAAAGGAGAAAAAAAAAACAAGGAGGGAAAAGTAAGCAAGCAAAAAAAAGGTGAAAATATTGTTCTTTGATCCACATTCAGTCTTCCTTGTTCTCTCTCTGGATATAGATGGCATTTTACATTGTCTTCCATCACTTCATTGTTGAGAAGTAAGTCCATCATAGTTGATCTTCATATGATATTGTTGTTATTGTGTACAGTATTCCCTTGTTTATGCTCCCTTCACTCAACATCAGTTCATCTAAGTCTTTCCAGGCTTTTCTGAAATCAGTCTGCTCATCATTTCTTATGGAACCAGGAAGTTCCATTACATTCATATTTCACAACTTATTCAATTGATGGGCATCCATTCAATTTCCAAATCTTTGCTGCTACAAAAAGAGCTACTACAAACGTTTTCACACAAGTGGGTCCTTTTCATCTTTTATGATCTCTTTGGAATACAGACCCAGTAGTGGTACTGTAGGATCAAAGGGTAGGCATAGTTCTATAGCTCCTTGGGTATAGTTCCAAATTGCTTTCCAGAATGTCTGGATCATTTCACAACTCCACCAACAATGTTTTAATGTCCCAGTCTTCCCACCTCCTGTCCAACATTTATCATTTCTTTTCCTGTTCACTTTATCACTCTGAGAAGTGTTAAGTGGCACCTCTGAATTGTCTTAATTTACATTTGTCTAATCAATAGTAGTTTAGAATATTTTTTCATACAAGTTGAAATGGCTTTAATTTCTTCATTTGAAAATTGTCTGTTCACATCCATTTATCAATTGGGGAATCACATAATAGAATTTGACTCAATTTTCTATGCATTTTAGAAATGAGGCCTTTATCAAAAGCACTGGTTGTAAAACTTGTTTCCTAGTTTTCTAATTTCCTTCTAACTTCGACTGCATTGGTTTTGTTTGTGCAAAAACATTAATTTAATGCATTTTGCATTTCATAATAATCTCTGGTTTTTCTTAGTCATAAATTCCTACTCCACAGATCTGACAGGTAGACTATGCCTTGCTCTATTAATTTGCTTATAGTAATATTCTTTATGTATAAATCATGAACCCATTTTGACTATCATAGTATAGGGTATGAGATGTTGCTCTATGTCTACTTTCTGCTATACTGTTTTCCAATTTTCCCATCAATTTTTGTCAGATAGTAAGCTCTTATTCCAAAAGCTGGAATTTCTTGATATTTTTAAATTTCTGTTAATGACATCACCATTTCCTCAGTTTTCCAGGCTTCTGATCAGGGAATGTGGGCTAGAAAAGACCTAAGAGATCTTTTAGTTCAATCCTTATCCTTGTTATCTCCATTAATTAGGAGAATCTTAGCCCAAATACTTCAGACTTGAAACTGGAGTGACACCTTCATTTTTCTGGTGAGAAAATTGAGGCTCACATTACCTAGGAGTAATGGCTCACAGTAGGCACTATAGCTTAAAGCAAGCATTTTTTTCCTACCATGCCTTCCCTTGAAATCTCACAGGTAAATAGATACAAGCACTGTGCTATCCTGCTAACCCACCATTATCAGAGTGAAGGCAAAGAGCAATGCTCAGAAGCAGAAATGGCTTCCCTTAAGTCAGCCTTTGCCCAGTGACTTCTGTGACTAACAATACACATTAATAAGATGGTTGGTCAGAGTTAGGGATATGATCTTGGCCTTGGGACATAGTAAAATTCATTGGTCCATTGTGGTGAACTACCCTTAATCTCATTAGCATCTAGTTGGAGCCGCAGAGAGAGCTAACATAGCTGAATTCATGATTGAATGAATGAAAACATATTTATTTACTTTATGCTTACTAAGTGCCACTGCTAAGTGCTGAGGAAGTGGCTGCTCTTGGAGAGCTCACATTCTGATTACATAAAAGAAATTTCAGCTCTATGGCAATTGGAAAGACCTGGATTTTCCTAAGAAATCCGTAATTAGGTAATGCTTAAAGGTGCTCAGCTGAAGTCAGAGAACAGAGTTAATGGCAGAGCAGGTGACAAGGCACAGAGACCTTAAGGAAGAGTTGCAGGGCCTATGGTTAGGCCTAGTGACTTGATATCTCACTGGAGTGAATACAATTAGAAATTCCTACATCATCCAAGCCACGGGAATGGGTGCTGGGTAGCCCCAGGTGAGTGGGGGTGAAACAAAAGCAAGAAGAAGGGGGAGGATGAGCCCAGCGGCACCAGTCATTCCACAACTGGGCTAGCTCTATGAGTTCTGGGTGTGTAGGCCAGGAAAAGGAGAAGAAAGAAAGGAGCAAAAGCATTTCCACTTGCCAGATTTCCTGAATGGTTTCAAACAAAAATGATTAAATGCAATACTTGTAAAAGATAAAAACAAAGAAGCAAAATAAATAAACAAATACATTAATATACCTAAGTATTTTTAGAACCATGGATTAAAACTAGAAGGGAGCTTCAACATCATTAGGCAAATGTCCTCATTTTTTCTTTATTAAAAAAGTACATTTTACTTTCTTTTTCTGTTTGCTCTCTTTGCCCTTTATTTTAAAATCATAATCATTTCTAGATATGCCACTTTTCCCCTTGTCCCCCATCCAGTATTTATTCTTTTCTATATAACAAAGAAAAAGAGATAAGAAAAAAGACTGTTCCAATGAATGTATCTGATGGTACTTCTATAGCCCCTCACCTCTCAGCCAAGAAGAGTGGCTTCTGTTTCATGATGGATTTTCCAAGACCAAGATCAGTCATGACAAAAAATAGCCACTACAAAGATGAGTATTCAGCTTTCTTTCAGTATCCTTTGTATTTAGATTAGTATAGTTCTTGTGTATATTGCTATACTCAACTTACTCATTTTAAGAACCTGGAAGAGAATCAGTGAGATTGAATGATTTGCCCAAAGTCACATATAAAATTTGTGGCAAAGTCAGCCCTCAAACTCAGGTCTTAAAATTCTGAAGTTAATTAATCCTCTTTCTGTAATACCATGTAGGTGTCATAAGGTCCTTACCAGCTGTTAAAAATGTGCATACCTAAATTTGTCCTTTTCAGAAACAAACCTGAATTCAACACCAACTTAGATGTTTAAGGGGAGATCTCAGTTGATCCCCAATATTCCTAAGACCTAGATTCCTAAGATCTAGAACTGGAAGAGATCTCAAAAGTTTTCTAGTCCAATTCCCTCATTTTATAGATAAACAACCTAAGGCCTTGTGTAGTTAACAGTTTGCTCAAAATAATATAGATGATGAATACTAGAGTGGGATTTGAATTAAAATCTCTTAATTCAAGAACCAACCATTTAGTAGGTCAAGAAGTGTTCAGTGAGTGCTTGCTATGGGTCAGGCACTATGGTAATTGCTCAGTATACAAAGAAATAAGAACAAGAACAACTAAATAAAACTAAATTGAAACAAAAACACAAAAAAAATACTCCCTGCTCTCAAGAAATAGACATTCCCATGGGTGAAACATCATGTAAATATCTAATACATACAAGTTATATACAGAGTATATGATGGTAATCTAAAATGGGAAGTCATTAGCAACTGGAAGGACCAAAGAAATGTCTCCTATAGAATGTGACTTGAGCTAAGTCTTGAAAGAAATCAAAGAAAGTACATAGACTTGAGGGGGAGGGGAGGGCAAAACCTTCCAAGAATGGCACATATCACATGCAAAGGCACAGAAGTGAAAGATGGAGTGCAAAGTACAAGGAGTGGAGTAAGCTATAAAAGGGTTTGGAAGTAGAAGGGAAGATATAAAGAGCTTTAAATGTCAAGTAGAGAAGTTTGTATTTGGTTCTGGAAGTAATTGAGAGCCACAGGAATTCCTTGAGCAGAAAGGTGACAAGGTCAGACCTAGGCTTTGGAGAATTCACTTTAGCAGCTGAGTGGAAAATGGATTTGGGAGAGAAACGTGAGGCAGGAGGAATAATAAGAAGGTTATTTCAGTAATCTAGGAGAAAGATGATGATGGGCTGAGCGTAAATATGAGATGCTGTATTATAGTAACAAAACTTGGCAATGGATTAGCTATACAGGTTGAGTGAGAATAAGAAGTTGAGACTGATACTGAGGTCACAACACTGGATGTTTGGAATGAGACTGATGCCTTCAGCAGTAATTGGAAAGTTTAAAAGGGGACAAGATTTTTGGGAAAAGATCATGAGTTCTGTTTTGGACATGGGAGTTTGAGATGCCCACAGGATCAAGGAAGCACAGAGGTGGGATGTTTAAGATGATCAAGAAGTAGTTGGAGATACCTGACTACAGGTCCGAAAAAAAAAAAAAAAAAAAAAAAAAAACTAGCATTGGATATATAGATCTAGGAGTTATCTGCATAGAGATGGTAATGGGATCCTAGGGAGCTGATGAGGTCACCCAATGAGTTAATATAGTAAAAAAGAAAAGAGGGCCAAGGCTAGAGTTTTGAGGATGTGACATTGATGAAGAACAAGTAAATATGTCAGAGAATTAGTGATTTAACAAACAGGAGAAGAAGCAAGAGAGAAGAGAGACATGAAAACCTAGGGATGGGAGAGCATCTAGAAAAAGATGAACGATAGTATCAAATACTGCAAAGAGTCACTCAGTCAGTCAATAAATATGTAAGTGCCATATATGTACCAAGAACAATGCTTAGTGCTATATACCAAATAGGCAAAAGAAAATCTCTTTTCTCATGGAACTGACAATTGAATGTGAGAGACAACACATAAACAAGTTAGGTACAAGCAAATTATTAGTAGTAAATAATTTAGAAAAGGAAGGTACCAGAATTAAGGGTTTCCTTTAGTTGGGATTTTAATTGGGATTTAAAGGGCAAGAAATAGAAATGAGGGGGGAAAACATTCCAACTATGGGGTATAAAATGCCTGGAGATGAAAGGTGGAGTATCTTATTTCTAGTAAGGAGACTAATGTCACAAGATGAAAAAGCATGTAAAATTATTATATAAGAGAGAAGATTATAAAGGTAGGAGGCGGGTAGGTTATGAAAGACTTTGAATATCAAACTGAGAATTTTTTTATTTGTTCCTAGAGGAGATTGAGAAATACTGGAGTTTACTGAGTGAGAACTAGAAGGAGTGGTATGGTCAGACCTGAGATTTGGATCAGGACTGAGAAAAGGCCGTTGGGATTTGGCACTTACAAAATCATTTTTAACTTTGCAGAGAGGGTGGTTTTAGTTGAATGATGAGGCCGGAAACAAGATTCCAGATGGTTTAAAAGAGTGTGAGAGGAGAGGAAGTGAAGGAAGCAATTATAGATAGCTTTTTCAAGGAGGTTAACCACAGAGGGGAGGAGGGATACAAGACAATAGTTAATGCAGAGATGGGCAAATGAAGTGATAGTTTTTTTTTTCCCTTTTAAGTATCAGGGAGACATGAGGACATTTATAGATATCATTGAAGGAGGTAGTAGAGAGAGATTGAAGATGAGAGGTAAAAAGAATAATAGGGCAATTTGTTAGAGAAGTCCAAAAGGAATGGAACTAAGGATGTATATAAAGGGGTATGCCTTAGAAAGGAAAAAAGCAAACTTTTCATCTGAGACTAGAATTGAGGAGGAGGTAGTGAGGAAGATGTCTAAATGATGTGAGGTGAAAAATGAAGCAAAATCCATTGAAAGGATGGGGAAAAGCTTAAGTAAAATTAAAATATTTGAAATAGCTGTTGTAGAGAGTGGAATAGTAAATTAACTATGTAGTAACAGAATTTCACCTTTCTGCAATAAGGGTATAAGTTATGTAAAAGGGGGAGAGGGAGAGAGAAAGGGGGCAGAAGGGAAGAAGGGAGGGGGAGAGAAACAGAGACAGAGAGACAGACAGAGACAGACAGAGAGAGAGACAGAGAGAAAGTTTTGGAGAGTTTTAGGCTAGCCAACAGAATGAAACTCATATTCAAAAATCATTTGGCCCGGAGGAACTGAGGCCAGAAACCTACATAGCTAACTAGGATTTGCAAACAGGATACATGACCTGAGTATACAATCTTATAGGGAAAACAAAGGCAGATAAGGGGGACAAGGACACTGAATGGGCAGACAAGCCATAATTCCAGGAAAGGATCATAACTTAGTCCTGACAAGATAAGGGTCAAAATAAGAAGGTCGAGGGCAGGAGACAGCAAGGCAAGGGGCAATACTAAAAAAGAGGGAGAATTATCCAAGCAAGGATTGAGATAAGGCATCTGGAGTTTTTATGGTACAATGGTATGTAAAGTGGCCAGAGTTTAAAGATTTTTCCTGACTCAATTCTCCCAGTTCTAATGGCAAGGAAGGGGGATGGTCATAATAATTTTATTCAGGGTATAACAAAGGTTGGGGGAAACAAAGAGGGAAGAAGATTGATCTTTGTTGGAAAAAAAAAATTAAATTAAAATTTTAAAATGAAAGAACTGTGAAGTGAAAAGAATGGAGATCGTATCTAAGATGAAAAAGAATTTTAACTGTCCTAAATTGTAGGGAAAGATAGAATGATAAAAGATGAAATCAGTTAAAGACATTTCAGAGTTCATGAACGTGGAAGTGGAACACTTGTGGATTATGACAAGATCGAGGAAATATACTTGAGATTCTCATGGGAATTGAAGAGGTTGCACAATCTCGAAGTTAAGGTACTTAAGGTAGTATCAATATGCATATTGAAGTTCTGTTATATAAGGGCAATTGGGAAACTGTTCTTTCTTCCCAAAATTACCAAACATCTGCCAGTTCCCTAATCCAATGATGCTTTCTCAATTCTTATTCTTCTTGAAGAATAAGGCCTTTTGAAGCCCTTGTCACTGTTGAACATGTTTCTGTCTTCTTAAATCTTACTCTCTGATCTGGTGACATTGGCCTCCTGACTGTTCCATGAAGAATACACTCCATTTCTTGGCTCTGGACATTTTCTCAGATGACCCCCATGCCTAGAAGGTTCTCCCTTTTCTAATCTGACTATTGACCTCTATGGCTTCTTTTAAATCCCAATTATAATTTTACCTTCTGCAGGAAACCTTCCCCAATCTTTTTAATTCCAATGCCTATCCGGTGTTGATTATTTCCCATTTATCCTATATATGGTTCACTTTGTGTATATTTGTTTGCATATTGTCTCCTCCAATTAGATTGTGAGCTTCTTGTGGGCAGGAACTGTCTTTTACCTTTTTTTTTTGTTGTTTGCACAATGCTTACCACAATGCCTGGCACATAAGGGTACTTAATAAATGTTTATTGATTGATTGAAAGAGAAAAAAAACTTTGAGCCATGTACTGAAATTACTGAGAAATGAAGAAGAGGGTCTCTAGTTAACTGTCATCAGGACTTAGTTTTGGTGTAAAATTTGAATGTCATGAACTTCAAAGGTCATCAGTGAAGAAGGTCAAGACAGGGTCTGGAATTGGTAATAGGAAGTAATTATTTTAGCCCCCACACTAAAAGTACTAGGTTGAGGAGTAAGAAGGAAAGTGTAGCTAGTAATGGAAAAGATGTCAAAGCAATCATGTCTTTTTGAGGTTTCCACGATGGAAAGTGAGAGAAAGAAAATAGTTTAAGATGAAAAGAAGTCTGTTAAATATAGAGCAAATATTTCAGTAGATGAGCAGTTTAGGCATAGTGGATAGAGTACTGGTCCTGGAGTCAGGAAGATGCATCTTCCTGAGTTCAAATCTGTCATTTAGCCTTGTTAGCCTTGTTTCTTCATCTGTAAAATGAGCTGGAGAAAGAAAAACAAACCACTTCAGCATCTTTGTCAAGAAAACCCCTTTGAGAATGTGAAGAGTGACTGAAATGACTGAGTAGCGATTGCTAGTAAAGATGGAAAGAGTAGGAAGACCTAGAATCGCATATAAGAAAGTACAGTTGAGGCAGATATACAGGGTTTGCACATAGACTGTTGGGTATTCAGGATCACTGAAGGAGGTAAGTATATGGAGCTATACTTACTAATCACTGAGCAGTGAGTCAAGAAGATTGTCATTGGTTGGAGAGAAAGTTAATGATGGAAGCAGGAGATTATGCAATTCAAGACCATTCTTGAACACAACCTCCTGACAGATAGACTTGTTATGTCCTCTGAGGTCCAAGGAAGGGAACTTCTTAACCAGCAGGAATAGGAGGAAGTATGGAGGAGGACCCTGCTAGAAAAAGTTCTGGAGGATGAGGGAGACAGGAGGTGGAAGCAACATGGCAATGGAGAAGGTCCTCATCCACTATGGTGAGAGGAAAGCAATGATGTTTCCCTTTCCTCTCCCTTCTCCCCAGATTTAAGGTTTAAGAGTAGACCTCCCGGGAAAGGAGCTTGCTGGAGTGGGCAGTGGAAATCTTGAGTCTGGGCTCATTTCATGCTAGCACACTGACTCTCTCTCAGATTCCCCAACAAAAATGCCTACGTGAGCTCCGAAGAACACCACTGCTTTCCAAGCATTTCAGCTCTGAGCCTCCTGATTTTCAACCATTGCTCCTCTGTACTTACAAGCATAAAAATCCTTAATAGCCCAAGAGGGAAATGTGGCTGTGTTGGGACCTGGCTTTAATCTGCAGCGTTAGCAGGGTTGCATTTATTAAACATCACTGAGGGGTATCAACTTCCTGCTTAATGGGCCTGTCCCCTACTGTAGGGATTCCCCCTGAGACAAGCTTGCTTCCTCCAAACAGAAGTTTCCCAAGCTAACCTTAGAACTACAATAGTTAATGGGATATGAATGGATTGTAGTATAAAGAACTATAATAATCATCAAAGAGATTAAAATTAGAGTTCAGATATTTCTATCCCTTTAGGAAATGGGACTTCATATTTCTGGATGATGAGAAAAACCATTATTCTGTGATCCAGATAATTGCAGAGGGAAGAAAATGGTTTGGGAGTCAGGGGCCCTGGATTCAAATCCCAGTTGTATCATGAGCTGTGTGACTTTGGCTTTGAGCAAATCATTTAATTTTCTGGGACTCAGATTTTCCCTGTAAAAATGGGGGTGTTAAGCATAGTTAGGTGCATAATGGAGACTAAGCTTGGAGTCAGAAAAACTCATTTCTCTGAGTTCAGATATGAATTCAAATCTGGATGAATACTTAACCCCATTTGCCTCAGCTTCCTCATCTGTAAAATGATATGGGGAAGAAAATGGCAAGCCACTCCAGGATCTTTGCCAAGAAAACTCCAAAAAAGGGGTAATAGAAAGTTAGAGATGACAGAAAATGACCAAAACAACAAAAAAGATCTCTTCCAGATCTACCAACAAGTCTTTAAATTAATTATGTAAAAGAGGTCCAAAGACCCCCTTTAAACAAGGTAAGCTATGGATACAATTCCATCCAATTCAACTAATATTTATTAAATGCCTACCACAGATAAAATTTTAAAAATCAAAATTAAAAAATTAAACAAAATTTTAAAAGCACCTGCCTTCAAAGAACTTTAATTCCACTGGAAGTATAAAACATATACACAGAGAAGGAAAAGTTTTTTTAAAAATATGCAAAATAATTATGAAGGATGGGAAATTAACATGGGAAGCAAGGGGAAACCACATTGTAGAGGGCTTCAAATACCAGGCTGAGGTTTATATCATATTCTAGTGGAAATAGGGAGCCATTAAGGATTTGTTTTAGTAAGGGAGTGACATTGTCAGACCTCTATTTTAGGTTCATAGTCTGTGAGGATGGATTGGAAAGAGGAGAGGTTCCAAACATGAAGAATGGTGAGGAGGATTTATAATAGTTCAGACAAGAGATGATGAGGCACTGAAATTATAATAAGAATTATGACAATAATGAAAATAGTTGTAGTTGCTAGCATTATATAGTTCTTCAAGGTTTGTAAAGTGCTTTACAAATATTATTGCATTTTATCATTTCAACCTTGAAAGGTAGGTGATATTATTATCTCCGTTTTATAGATTAGCAAACTGAGGCAGATCAAGGATAAGTAATTTGCTCAGAGTCACATAGAAAGTAAGGTATATAGTAAGTAAGGCTATAAAGTCAGACTTGAATTTGTCTTCTCATATCTCAGTTTAATATACCATTAACTATGCTGAATTTAAGCTCATGGTCAGTAGTAGAATAGAAGCTACTTGAGTGGAGACAAGGATACAGATATGAAGCATATCATGAAGATAAAATTATCAAGATTTAGTAACAAATTTGATGTGAGAGATGAGGGAGAAAGGAAGAATCAAAGCTGACTCCAAGGCTACAAAACTGGATGAATAGAAAGATGGCAGTATTCTCAACTGTAACAGGGAAGTATGAAAGCATTATGGGACAAATATAATGAGTTCTGAACACATTGGACATGTTAACTTTGAGAGTCTATGATACATTCAATTAAACACATTGAGCAGGGAATGGGTAATATATATTATATTACTATAGTGTTTAGGAAAATGGGGATATATACATGTGTCACACACAGATACACACACTCACACACACATTTTATTTTTCCTGAAGTCATCTTCAGTGAGATGGTTGAATCTATGGAAGCTAATGAGATCTTCCAAGATATAATGAGAATATAGAGAGAAAGAACAAGGGTCCGGCTCAGAGCCTTGGGAAATGTCCACACTGAGTGAGAGGGATGAAAACTACAAGAGAAGTAAATGAATGGAATAGAGGCAGCTTGAATAGATTACCTTCTCTAGAAGTTTGGCTATGAAAAGGAGATGAGATATAGGGTTCTAACTTAAGGATATTGTGGATTAAGAGACTCTTTTTTTCTTTTATGTTTGGTTTAGAATCGAGAATGTATAATGGTGGGGAGAATAATCCTATGGATTGGACAAATTGTAGATGATAGAAAGAGGGATCATTATAGAGGGGGCAAGGTCAAGAAGGGAATGGAGCCAAGAATATAAATGCAAGGTACTTGACAAGGAGAAGAGCCTTTATCAGTCAGTCAGTCAATAAATATTTAGTAAGGGACCATAAGCCAAGAACTATGCTAAGCACTGGTAATACAAAGAAAAGTAAAAAAAAAAAAAAAAAACAAAAACAAAAACATTCCTTGACTTTAATGCAATATAATGGGGAAAAACACATTAAAAATAAGCTGAAAGGGGATGGGGGAGTGACTTAATGAACTTCCGAAGCCAGCTGAGTAATGATGAGATACATGCCCAGGACATCCTCCTTAAATAGAAGACATAGGAAGAGTACTTTTTGTCTTCATTCTGCTCTCTCCAAGCAGAGAGAGGAGTAGCCACAAAGGCAGAGCATATAAAGGGTGTGAGTTTCAGGGTTTAAGTCATTTTGCAAGATGATGAGTTTTTAAAGATCATGAAGTCCAGACAAGCATCCAGGTAGGAAAGGAAGAGTTTAGAGCAAAAGAGAAAATGGGGAATGATAAAGAGAAGCCTTGAGATTTGCATTATGATACAAGAGGAGCTTGTGACAGATGACTTCAATTTTCTTAGTAAAGAATGAGGTTATATTCCTTATTGAGAAGGTGTGGAGAAGCAATTTAGGAACTTTGAGGAGAGAATGTAAGGTTTATAATAACCCTTGGTGGAATATGTAATAAAGTCAGTCAAGGAAAGATAGAAAGATTTCTGTCCTGTATCAACAACTCAGTTGAGATTTAGGTAACAGATTTGTAATGGTTTAATGACTTTCTCTAGTACTATTCAATAGTACATGTGTAAGAGTGGAGAAGGTAGACAGTGAGTTTGATATTGGTCAAAGTGTGACTTGCCTAAGACAGTAGGGCAAAGACTTTCAGGACAGGTGTTAACAATGTATGACTGGAATTGGTTAGCCATGGGGTTAAGCCTGATGGGAAGGAAGATGAAGTCTTCAAAGATAATGGACTAGGTGAACAAAGAGTGATAGAATTATTGGAGTGCACAATAGAGAAAAAGGATAGTTTTAGGAGGAATAAAGCAGAGGGGGATTGAACATGGGAAGTTGTGACTAGAGGGAGAAATTTCAGTGTTCAGAATTCTGGAGGTAAAATAGTTAGCAGTAATGGCCAGCTCAAGGGTATGATATGTGACTGAGGAGAAATGTAGAGACCCCCGGAATCTAGAAGGATGATGAATTAACAGAATAGAATGCACCTGAGGACTTGGTCAGCTAAAATATAAACTACTCATCAAGAGAAGTCACATTGAGAGTCAACATATTGCAGTGGAGAGGGCACTGGAATTGGAAGCAGAGGACCTGTGTTCTAATCCCAACTAGATTATTTTTTATTATTTGGGTGACCTTAGACAAATCACTTAAACTCTCCAGATCTGTCTCTTCATTTGTAAAATGCAAATTTGAGTTGACTTCTGAGCTCCCTCCTACTTCTATGTAAGTGATCCTATGTCCATAATGAATAGAGGCTGCTAGATGATGAAGTGTGTAAAGTGGCTGAATCTAGTATGAGGAAAATCTGAGTTCAAATCCAGCTTCAGAGACTAAGTGACTGTGGGAAAGACACTTCCTTGTTTTTCTTATCTGTTAACTTGGAATAATAATGGCACCTAACTTCCAGGGTTGTTACCAGAATAAAATAAAATAATAATTGTAAAGTACTTTGCAAACCATAAAGACATAATACTATTTATTATTAAAAATTTTTATATATCTTAGGTGAAGTAAAGAAACAAACAATAGAACATTTCCTTATTAAATTAATTCTCTTAATGCCTAGCTGTTATAGATTTCCAAATACTGTGATTGCTTAAAGTGAAAGTCATTTATACAACTCAATATGTGGAATGGTCGGGCCCTTCAATCCAAGCAGAATTAAAAGAATATTTCTAGTGGGAAAAAATAGTGTTCTGAGGATTGAGAGAAGCTTGACCTCTCATTTTCAGTAAGGTTTCTTTCAGTGATAATGTTGTTGTTTTTTTCAACTAATGCTTATATTTCCCTGCAACCCCCATCCCAGTACCAATTTTAAAGAAAAAAACAAGCACCAGCCCTGAAGTCAGAAGGACCTGAGTTCAAATCTGACCTCAGACACTTAACACTTCCTAGCTGTGTGACCCTGGGCAAATCCCTTAACCCCAATTGCCTCAAAAAAAAAAAAAAAAAAAAAAAGAAAAAGAAAAAAACAAAATCCCTGTAATAAATATGCAGAGACAAGCAAACCAAATTCCCACACTCACCACATCCAAAACGAGACACCACATTCCCTATTTAGTCCATAACTTCTCTGTCGGGAGGTGGGGAGCATTCTTGATTCTTCATTGTTGGTGTCTGGAATCATGGCTGGTTACTTAGTTAATCAGAGACAAGTCTTAAGTTGTTCATTTTTCTATTTCCTTAGAAAAACATTGTGGAAGGGAAACCTCCCTCAGCCCCTAGAGAGAATGTGGAATAGAACTGAATTATGGCAGCTTTTAACTGAGCAGCAATTGCAAACAAACTCTGTCTTTGTTCTTTCTAATCTAAATTGAATCTGGGAGTTGAGGTTGGGGATGGTTACATGATGGGAGTGAAAAACACAGTAGCATTTCAAACAGAAAAGTGAAGTTACACCTGTCTGAACACAACCTTCAGCCTGTCCACTGTGGCTAGGTCCAGCTCCACAAAAATCCTCCCAGGGAGGAGGATTGGGAACATTCTTTTAGCTTCATTGTTCCCACAGGAAGATGACAGTGAAGAGGGGGAGCTGAGTTGATAGCAAGGCTCGAGAACTTTGGCAATGGGTCCTTCTAAGGAGATTAACAGGGAAGCCATTGAGGTGGAAAACTTGGGTGGCTATCCAGTGGCCCCGAGGTTTAGGAAGGATAATGGGAGAAGCAACATGGAAAATTGTGTGTGTGTGTATGTGTGTGTGTGTGTGTACTTCTTTGACTGACATTCAAGGCCTTCCACAATCTGGTCAGCCTCCCTACCATTCCAGACTTATCCCCCTTCATATATATGACATTTTCCAAGGGCAGTCAGAAATATTGTAATGATTATTAGTTCTAGAGTCAGAGGAGATGGGTGCAAATCTTGCCCCTGATGTTTACCATTTTTTTGATCAAAGCCTAGATCTCAATTTTCTCCTTAAAAAATGAAATAATAAAGACTAGGTGTCTTCCGAGGTCCATTCCAGTTCTAGATCTATGATCCCATGATGCTTGGATTGAACAGTTCAATGGCAGGGTAGATAGAGCACTGGGTCTGGGGTCAGAAAGACTCATCTTCCTGAGTTCAAATCCAACCTGAGACATGAGTCACTGTTTAATCCTGGGCAAATCAGTTTTCTCATCTGTAATATGAGCTGGAGTAGAAACCACTCTGTTATCTTTGCCAAGAAACCCCCCCAAAAAAGATCATGAAGACAAGAGCATTAGTAAAAGAAAATGTAAAATCTAACTCCTTCCTCATCTCCCCTCTTGGTTTCTCTGACTTCCTTCAAATTTCATCTTCTGCAAGAAATTTTTCATGGTGGGATGGTTGGATTACTACAATCATTTTTGCAATATCTTGGTTTTGTGGTTGCATGTTAAGAAGTCCTTGATTTATTGGCAAGGACATAGCTAAATAAATGGCTACTTTTATTCTTGGATAATTCCTGAAATTTTATCTGAAAAAAACTTTTTTTTCCACAATGGTAAAAGTCTTTGATTACTTTCCCTTGTCTTCTTCCTTCTAAAAGAGACTATTTTCTTATTATGATAATAAATGCTGTCAGTTGCATTCAAAATACTTCCCCTGGCTTTTTCTCTTATACCTTCCCCTCTCCTGAGAAAGGCTTTGCTTATCTGTCCTAAGATGTCTCATAATGTTGATTGGCTGTGTACACTCTAAGCTGATCTAAAAAATTACACAAGCTAAATTTTCATTCTAGGAAACTGAAGATAATATTCAGTGAGAGTGGCCTTCCTTAGCATGCCAATTCATTTTTTGCTTTTCAAATTGGCCTCTTATCTTTGTACCACAGTCATTAGACCCCAAGGATGGTCAGTCTCTGAAGAAGTTCTATTCCTCTCAGTTGAGAGAATTTTCCTATACTAGGCCCTTAATAAATGCTTGTTGAGTTGACTTACTTTCTCTGTTAATCTATTTTATTATCAAAATGAGTGTGTACAAGTGAAATAATATTTAGGAATATATATTCTGGAAAAGTATATGCATTTTATCAGGTCCACAAAATAAGGTAACAAACAAATATATGTGTGCTTAAAGGTACAAGTATATCTCATTTTATTGAGATTTTGCAGATATTGCAATTTTTAGTTTTTTATAAATTGAAGTTGTGTGGCAATCCTGTGTCAAGCAAGTCTATTGGCACAATTTTTCTAACGTGCTCATATCATGTCTCTGTGTCACATTTTGGAAATTCTCACAATATTTCAAACTTTTTCATTATTATTATATCTGTTATGATGATCTTTGATGTTACTATTATAATTGTTTTGGGGAGCCAAGAACTATGCCTATATGAGACAGTGAATTTGATCTATAAATATTAAATGTGTTCTAACTGTTCCACTAACCTGCTATCTCCTGTCTCTCTTCCTCTCCTTGGGCCTCATTATTCTCTGAAGCACAATAATATTGAAACTAGATCAATTAATAACTCTGCAATTGCTTCTAAGTGTTCAAGTGAAAGGAAGAGTCAATCCATGTGATAAACTCCATTATTGTCTTATTTTAAGAATTTGCCACAGCCACCCCAACCTTCAGCAACCACCATTCTGAACAGTCATCAATATGACCAGCAACCATCTACATTGAGGCCGGATCTGCCATAAACAAAATATTATGATTTGTAATTTAAAATTAAAGAATGTAAATTTTTAGATATAATGCTATTACACATTTAATAGATTATAGTATAATATAAATAAAATCTTTTTATAAACTGGAAAATCAAAAAAATTAATGTGACTCAATTTGTTACAATATTTGTTTTATTGTGGTAGTTTACAACTGAACCCATATCTCCAAGGTAGTGATTGCTCCCTAGCTTTCTGCCTGAGCCATTTCTGAATAATCCCAGTTGTTAATATTGTCCTCTCTCTGAATTTATTATATGTACAATATGCAGTATAAAATATACAAGTATATTTGTATATTTTGTATTTACTTCTCTATATACATATTGTTTTCCATAATAAAATGCATGCTCCTTGAGAGCAGACATTGTTTCATTTCTGTCTTTGTATACCCAGCATGTGCTTTATACATAACAGGTCAATTAAATTAATTCTAAAAGTTTGAAGAAGTTCCTGGTTAGCATAATAAATCTCCAAAAGGAGATGAAGAAAATGTCAAGTAACTATCTTCTTATTTCTAAAAAAAGATATTTGAAAGAATTGCCTACATGTTTATCAAAGTTGCACTTGATGAAAATATGAAAAGAAAACACATGCACTTCCTCCTCCCCAGGCAATTCTCTAGTATTCCACATTTTCATAGTCTACACAATTGATTGAGAAGAATAAAAAAAAGAGAACATCCAGCTGTGTTTATTGATTACAAGTTTGACTCAGTAATGCCAAATAAAAGCACTTTTCCCCCCCGAGATGTGTCTTCCATGCATATGTTAAGCCCATGCAAGAACCAAAGAGAATATTTAGTTCAGTTATCCTCTGATTATCCAATGTTAGATCAAGCCATAACACAGGAATTCATAATCTCTTGAAAATAAGTTACTTGTCACTGTCATGGAGGAAGTCTTGTGCAAAACTCTCTTTCCCTTCCTCCTTCCCTCCCTCTCCCTCTCCTCTCTCTCCCGTTCTCCTTCTTTCTCTTCCTCTCCTTCTCTCTCTTTGTTCCTCTCCCTCTCCCTCTCCCTCTCTCCCAGCCCCTTTCTCTCTCTCTCTCATGCATATTGTCTGGTTTATGATTTGCCCATTGAGTTAGTTCATTAGTATGTGTACCTTAGACAGCTACTAAAGATGGACTACAATTTGATCTCAGAATTGAATAGGAGTACACCTGGGTTGTAATTAGAAAATTGTGCAACTCTGTAAATGATCATAAGCTTCATGTGGATGTAAAAATCCATATTTTCAATACTAATACAATCCCCATGGTGTCATATATATGGCTGGGAGTAATGGAACCTCTAAAAAGACAAAACTATGGGTGACCCAGGAGCAATAGTGGGCATTCTATTGCCAGCAGATGCAGGATATTTTCAACAATGATGTGTACGCGTAAAGTGATACAAAAGACAATAACATTTTTGACTGGAAAAAGATGTCGATCAATCGTATAGCAAAAGCATAGGAATATAGCCTTATCTGAAGAACCTACCATAGTGCTCAACACATAATAAAGTGCTTAGTAAATGTTTATTGAGTGCTTCATTTGCTTTAGTTTTCAAAAAATATTGAAAGTCTCAGAAGAAGGTCTACAACTTATTAGGAAGATATTCTATGGAGGATTTTCAGGAAGAAAACAAGGACAAATTGTGGTATAAGTGTATATATTGGAATATAAATATACTTTAAGAAATAACAATTATACAAATCCTGAGAAATCTGAGGAGACTTGGAGTGAGGAAGAATGAAATGAGCAGAACCAGAACAATTTACATTATGTCAACAACAACATGAAGAAAGTCTTTAGAGTTCAAATAAATGTTATGACCAATCATAATTTAAGAATATTGATGATGAACCATACTTCTCTCCTTTAGGCAGAGAGATAATGGATGAGAGATGCTGAATATACATATTTACAATAATAAGCACTATGTTTGTTTTGTTTAATTATAATTATTAGTCATAAATGAGAACTTTTATTTGTGAGGCTTATGTGAGTGATGTTTTTTAAAAAATCATTACTGAAACATTTAAAAAGTATATAAAAGGAAAAAAAAGTATATAAAAGAAAGCAGAAGGAAGGCCAAAAGAAGGGGAACTATTCAGTAGAGCAATTTGGTTACTTTCATACTGGACTGAAAAAAAGTAAAATTAAAAACAATACATAACAAAAAGTTCACATACAATTCAGAAATTCTTTGTTTATTGAAGAGCTATGGTTATTGATATTGGTTAAATTCATAATAGAAAAGGAAATTTCAAAAAAGGAAAAGGAAAAAGACAAGGATAGAATTTCAAAGCATGAGAAAATTATAAGAAAACTGTGATCTACCCTGGTGGAGAGATTAACCAAGTTAGGAAGATCATGGATCCTTCAATGTAGTTATATGCTTTATAAATAGCTGGTGAATGAATGGACTTTTAGGGATCATAAAGATTGTGATTCCCCACAAGTTCTTCCTTCTCTACCCCTAACTCTATGATACTTAATCCAGAGGACTAAAGACACAAAGATTTAATTTCATTCTATGGCGTTAGTGAAGCTAGCATATTTATTTTGAGTTCTGATTGATTAAACTGGATGGGGTAAAAAAAAAAGCACAGAAAGGCAAAAATTGGAGGTATTTGATTCTAAGAATTATTAAATTGAAAGGTGGAAACTTGAAGGCTGTACTGGGATACATCTGCCTATGCTTCCATGGATCTATTTAAGCTATATTTGACCTCTGCAATGGAATTAGGCATTGTGGAAGGAAAAAAAAATTAAATAGCTCCCAGAATTTGTGGAAGAAGCTTGTCACATAACTGGAGAGGAATGTTAGTCTTAGGATTCAGTAAAAAATTGAGAGAAGTAGAGTGTATTCACATGAATCAGTGTGTGAAAGAACATCAGGAGCTTGGAACCCTGATGGTCTGTGTGAGACAATCATTATGTGTTGTGTCAAACAATCAGTGTTGAGACTATTATTTGCAAGCTCAGTGGGTGTGAAGAGCAAGGGGGGAAGAGCTGTGTTGTATTCTGGGTCCTAGAGTTTCCTTCTTTTCACATCATATGGTAGAACTATGATGAAGAGACCCGTCAGATTCAATACCAGATAACAGATTTGGATGGCAACTAAATAAAAGGTATCAAATAGATCCTATTAATTGCCACCTATACCCATTCAAGAATCCTCTCTACAATATCATCAGTAGGTCAGCATCTGACATCTGCTTGAAGACCTCCAGTTATTAGTAACCCTTCACTTCTCAAGGCAGCCCATTTTACTTTGAGATAGTCCCAACCAGTTTATGTAACATCTGAGGTTTGTTATGTGCTCGTATATTATGACTCTGTTGTGTGCTCTTCCCCTCTCCCCTAAAAAATCATTTCATCAGCACTCACTTTAAATCATAGTACTCCCCTATATAAGTACTTTTGCCAGCCAGATTGACACATCGGTTTAAAACAAATGACTTATATGTTGCACTTCTCAACCTATCCATGCACACATGGGATACAATGTCTCTTATACACACAGTTAAAGTATATAAGGCAACAAATAAAAGATAGTTAAAGTGCACTAGTCTAAAATTAAGACTATTCTTTTAACTGCTTGTGTCTGATGCTGATTCAGAATCTAGTCTCAATTATCTAACTTATGGTTAAAAATTTTCCCTTTAATTACTTTTTGACCACATTCAAGATCCTACATCCCCCAAAACTCATTTCAGGGACTTTGCAAAACACACACACACACACACACACACACACACACACACACACACACACAGAAACCTTACACTACAAAGTTCCTTTCATTCCCAAGAAATTCTATCATTGTGAAAATGAAATGAAATTACATTAAAAGTTAAACAAAGGAATCAAGATCATTGTTCTCTACTTTCTTGGTCCATATCCTTGCCTTTCTGAAATGTAGTTATGTATGTATGAACACCACCATCTTGCTTTTGTGCTATTATGACAGTGAAAGATTTGTGTCTATACATATGCAGCAGTGCAACTTAATTATGCCTTTAAAAACTTCTTATCATTATTACTTCTGCAGATAAATGTCATCTTTTCTTCCAGTCCTTCAGATTTGGAGAAAGCTTTCATTTTCCCCTTGGTCTTCTCTTCAGCAAGCTAGACATCTCCAGTTTCAACCACACATCTTCATATGGTATATTCTTGAGTCATGTCATCCTTCTGATCCTCCTCTTCTACCCATGTTCTATCTTGCTGGTGTTTTTCATAAAATGTGGCCCAGAGCTGAGACTGACACAATCATGGAGCAGAGCAGGCATAGTGATTCCCTCCCTCATCCAGGAAACAATGTCTTTCTTTTTTTTTTATTAAAACTTTTTATTTGCAAAACATATGTATGGGTAATTCTTCAACATTAACCCTTACAAAGCTTTCTATTACAAATTTTTTCCCTTTACTCCCCCACCTCTCCCCTAGATGGCTGGATATCCACTACATGTTAATTAAAACAAGGTCTTTCTTAAGGCAACTCAAAAAATAAACAGAATTCAAAGGGATTTTAGAGATTATCTAGTCCTTACCAATCATTTTACCTATTGGGGAAACTAAGGCTGTAGAGAGGTGGTAACAAGTCAGACTAAGGTCACACACAGAGGAAGTAGAAGAACTAAAATCTCATTCATTTTGTTTGTTTGCTTGGCTATTTATTGTGTCTTAGATGATGACCTGCTAGCACACTAAAACTCCCTCCAATTTTTTTTCAAACCAACTGCTATTTAACCATACATTCCTTAGGGATAAAGTGTATTTTCAAAACCCCAGTGCCTGCATTTACATCAGTTCCCTACTAAATTTTATGTAATTGCAAGTCCAAGTCTTTGAAGAGATTTGAGAGAATTGAGAAAGGATTTAGAGAATATGGATCTTGAATTCCCCAATCCTTATTGCCTGTAAGACCTCAGACAAGTTACTCTCTGTCTCTTTGTCACTGTCAGTCTGTCTTTCTCTCTGTTTCTCTGTCTCTGTCTCTCAAATTGATGTCTTCTGTTTCTTACATCATCATAGCTATTCTCAGTATCCTTTTCCCTTTCCCTCCCAGAGCACTGTCACGTATAACAACAGTATTTTTGAAAGGATAAAAAAACCCAGCATAACTAATTGATATACTGACAAAATCAAAAAATATGTGCAATGTTTAACATTTGTGGCCATCCCCCTCTGTAAGGGGATAAGTTGAGAGTATCTTCTCATATCTCTTCATTTCAATCCTGATTGATCTTTACAATTTTGTTGCATTTAGTTTTGGTTCTTTGATGCAGTTGTTCTTTCTAGGTACATTGTTTTAGTAATCAGGTATATTGTTTTCCTTACTCCCTGCTTATTTCACTATGAATCAGTTCATGTAGAACTTTCCATGCTTCTCTGTTTTCTTCACATATATCATTTCTTACAACACAGCAATATTCCGTTATGTTCATGTACCACAATTTATGTAGCCATTCTCCAATTGATGGGCATTTATTTTGTTTCCAATTCTTTTCTATCACAAAAAGTTTTGCTATAAATATTTTGGTGTATAAAGGTACTTTCTTCTTATCAATGGCTTTGTTAAGGGGATAAGTCCAGGAATAGAATGTCTGATTCAAAAATTATGGATATTTCTAAATTACTTTCCAAAACAGTATAATTTCACAGCTCCAGCAACAATATATTAGAATGCTTATCAGTCCATAATTATTTCAACATTGATATTTTCCCTCTCTTGGCCTTATTTTTCTTACCTATAAAATGGGGAGATTGGACTTGGTGATCTCTTGAGTTCCATTCCAGCTCTGACTTCTTGATCTTGTTTGTAAGTACTATTACTACTAGTAGTACAATTACTCCTACCTATTATTACTATTACTTACTTATTAACTTACAAGTCATACTACTTGTGCAAAGAATTTTCCCCTACTTCTTCAGTTTTGAAAAAATCCCAGGAGATAGCATTGCAATAATAGCTCTCTCCTCTCTTTCCAAACATTCTTGCTAAGTCTCTTTGAAAATAAACAGGCCAATTAAATTATTAAAAGTACTAATTGGGCTACCTGACAACCATTTAATACCTTTTCTTCTTGCTAATCTAAATTAAATCTGAATGAAAAGGCAATTAATAAAAAGAGGAAAAAAATTCCTTCTGACTTGTAAAAGGGTGTGCAAATTTGAATGGGTGAATTTTGTTTAGGGGATGTTGGCAGAGACTCTTAAATGAGAAAGCATTTCTGGAGTTCTAGATGTTCATTTAGAACAAAGAATTGCCTTACCCAGGTTCACATAGATAATAATTTGCATTGGAGAAAATATGGAACATATTTTTCAGTATTGGAAGGGATTTCATTATAATCTAGTATAATCCTTATTTGAAATTTCCTAACAAGTGGTCATCTAGCTTCCAAATGAAAACCACTAGTGATGAAGAGAACGCTGTCTTCCGAGGCCTTTTTTAGTCAGCTTTGGTTTTTAAGAAATTTGTTGTCATATTTGGCACACACACACACACACACACAAAACCTCTTGCTCAATATAGGATGTCCCAAAAATCTAAGAGCAGCTCTAAGCTTTATTAACTTAAATGTTAGTATAATTTTTAAAGCTTTAATACATTTTAAGTTTTAATGGCTTAAGTATTAATACAGTTTTAGCTTTTAATAGCTTTTAAGCTTTACTAGATTAAACATTGAGACTGTTTTTAAGTTTTAATAGCTTAAAACTGGACTAAGATTTTTGGAACATTCTGAATCTTTCATATATTCATAGTAATTAAGTTCTTTGAAGCTTTATTGAATAAATCAAATATTTTCTCAATATGAAAATCATTCAAATATTTGAAGGAATTACAGCTATTTGGACTAAAAAAACAATGGATTGGGAGGAAAACATAATGATCTCTATTTTCAATCAATCTATATTATATCATTTTGCTCTCTAGACTGAACTCAAGCTTGACATCATGCTTCATACAGTAATATTTCCTCATGTTTGGTGAACCTGAGACTTGAATGTAGGTGTCCTGGGCTGGCCTATTGTTTGGCCACTATTTGTGACTGTCCTATATCTCTCAGAATAATAAAAGAATGATATGTTTTATAATTACTCCACAGGATGAATGAATCAAATATTAAACTAACATCTTAGCTTGTGATATCATTTTTAAATGAGCAAAAGTCAAGCCTAAAGGGAATATAAGTAATATGAGAGAAATTTATTCTTGATTTTGCAAACTATATTTAAAACCCAAATTCTCTAATCTTCTAGTTTTTACTTATCTCTCATAGAAAATCTTGTGCTTTCAGTTTTCTATGGGTTGCTCTCTACCAGGCATGACAGTACCTATCCCATATACCCCTGTTGGTAGAAACAAAGATGACTTCTATCTAGTTTCGATCTCCACACAAGCCAGTTCCTCTTGTGTGCTTGCCTTGAAGGACTCTTAAGATGCTGAGTTCTTCTGCTTTGAGAAACTCTTCTGGGACTGTTTCTAGCACTACATTAGGTTGTGAGCAGAATTCTCACAAGGGCTTTATAGCTAAAGCCAATACACTTTAAACAGAATAATTGAATACTAAACTGCACAGCATTGATCATAAATGATTGGAATTCAGAAAAGAGAAAGATCACTTGTAGGGGTTGGGGATGGGGTAGTAGAGAGAAGTTAATGAAGTCTTTATAGAAGAATGTGCTCCTTGGATTTGGCCTTAAAGGATGGATGATATTCCAGGTAGGAATGAACATACCACATGGTGGAATGATAGGCTGGAGAAAGAAGGAAATTGAATTTGTTTTGAGCAGAGGCTTGTGATAAAGAAATATTGAGAGAGAAAAAAAAATCGAATCGGTAAGATGCAGGCTAAAAAGAAAACCAGACTACTCCAATAGCCAAGTATAACAGTGTGCATATCTTATAGATAGTCTTACAGTATCATGGAAAATTTATGAATTGCCTCAAGAAATGCTATATGTCTCTGAGTGAAGATTAAATGACCATTTACTGGATACACTATAGAGATTTTTGGGTAGGGGTCCAGTTGGCCCAAACATTCTATGAGGTCCTTTCAAACACAAACTTTGTAACTCTGGTAAATTGGGGATGGGTCTTGAAATCCAAAATCACAGCCAAGTAGACCCAAGAATGTTTGAATATAGCCTTGTAAGGTCACATTCAATAATGCCCTGAAATGAGATTCCTTCTTGAAAGAGACACAATCCAGAAACCAGAGAGGAACACAGGCTGGACAAACAATCGCCTGTTCAGCTCTTCAGGACTCCAAATATCAAATGCAGACACAAGGAATAAATTGTGCCTTTGAGTAGCTCCACCTCTTCCTGAATCCTGTCCTAACAACACCAGTCCTGACTGACCTTTCTCCTTCTCCACTGAATCCTCAATTGCACACTACTCTCCAGTTATTCCTCCAACACAACTGTGGCCTCCTGAAGGACCAGACTCATTTTTCTTGGTTTTCCCCTACCTCAGTCAGTGGCTAGTATAAGGCCAAGTACACATCATGTACTACATAGTTCAGATCAAAGATTTAGAACTGGAAGGTATCTTTTTTAAGGTCATTAAGACTAATTCCCTCATTTTACAGATGAAGTAATTGAGAACCGAAGAAGCTAAGCAATGCCCCAAATCACAAGACTACTAATAGTTTGAAATAGAATTAAAGCCAGTTTTTCCTGACACCCATTCCAGTACTCAACTACTAACCCTCCCTGCCTCTTTTGAATTGAAATTAATATCAAGGTCTTTGTTCTGAAATCTAATACATTCAGTTTATATTGTAAGAGCAACCCCAGTTCCACCGCTTTCTAGTGATATAACTTGAAAACGTAATTTTCCAAATTTGGTATTCATTTTTCTTTTCTGAAAAATTGGAAATAATGTAATACATTATAAACAAGTATATAGAAGCAATGTAAAAAACATCATTGAGTAAGCATGAAGGAAAAAAACAAAGAGGTATAATGACTGGGCAACTCATATACTCTGTATCTTCGATAAGTCAAGGGAACTTGAGGAAGGTCCTCAGCATACTGAGTGGACCATCTGTGGCAAACTTACAAGATGACCTGGGCAAGAGTCCCATATACATGGAAGAAAGGGTTTGCAAGCTGCAGGGGGAGTATTTACATCGATGTAGACATGATCCATCTGAGCAATAACTATATTACTTTGAAGATAAAATAAATGGCCAGGGAGGTAAAAAAAATGATTAGTAACAATGGTGCTAATATTTATATTAATATAAAGTGTTTTCCCCTTACACATGATTTGGTTGGTTTAGGGAACTTCCAGTAAGAAAACTCCCTCTACCAATAAAGTTCTGAATTTGTCTTGCAACTTACAGTCTTATGGTACCAAAAATGACCTGCCCAGCATCACACAATTGTATACCAGAGGCATGATTTGAAACCAGGCCTTCTTCTCTCTACCTATTATACTAGGTTTTTTCTAATATCAAGCATTGACATCCTTTCTTAGAGGCAAGGTAGTTTACAATCCTTCTTCCTTTCTGGCTTAAATGGTGTAGGTCCTTTGAAAGGAACTTCAGAATAGAACCATTTTTTTAAAATAGAAGAAAGCTTGCCTGCCCATGAAAGAAAGATGCTATGGCATCTTTTTTAAGTTTTTGAATTCTGCCTGTAACTCCCTTAGGGAGAGGTCAGAATTAGCAGAAAGAGAGAGAGAAAGAGAAACATATACTCTTAAAGAAGTCAGAAGGGTTGAAATTCTCTCATCCCTCCTCCTCAACTCTCCTCCTGTGGCATTCAAGATATTTGATCTATTATCTCTCCAAGAAGGTCTCCTGTGGGGCAAGGAGTTTTTTTGGTTCTAAATCTCCACCCCAAAGGGATTAAGGTATAACTCTCAAACACTGATAATTGTGTATATACCCCCTGATAATTAATAGAGAGAAAGCATATCTCAGGATAGTCAAGGGAGAAAACATACAGTGAGCATATTCTGGAGCAATATTAATGCCTCTTAATAAGGTCCACATTCAGAAAATCACTTAAAAAGTACTACAAAGATAAATGATTGTAATGGAATATTATTGTACTATAAGAAATGATGAGCAGGATGGTTTCTGAAAATCCTAGAAAGACTTATGTGAACTGATATAGAGTGAAGTGAGCAGAATCAAGAGAATATTATACAAAGTAACAGTAATATTATATGGACAATTGTGAATTACAGCTATTCTCAGCAACAATGATCCAAGACAATCCAAAAAGACTCATGAAAAAAATGCTATCTGCCTCTAGAAAAAGAACTGATACCATCTAAATACAGGCCAAAGTCTTCTATTTTTCACTCTTTCCTTTTTTTTTTTTGATTTGAGTTTTCTTCCACAAAATGACTAATATGGAAATATGTTTTACATGGTTGCACATGTATACTCTATATCAGATTGCTTACCATCTCAGAGAAAGGGAAGGAAAAGAAGGAAGGATAAAATTTTGAACTTAAAACTTTAAAAAATGAAGGTCAAAAATTGCTTTTATATGTAACTAAGGGAAAATATTTTTTGAAAAGAATGTACCACAAAGATGAAGGAGGAAGAAAGGAGAAAGCATTTGTTAAGCATTTACTATGTGCCAGGTATTTTGCAAAGAACTTTACAAATATCTCTTTTGATTCTTATAACAACCCTTAGGAAGAAAATGAGACAAGATTAAGGGTGAAATGACTTGTCTGGAGACTAGTGTCTGAGACTGAATATGAACTCAGGTCTCCCTGAATTCAGACCCAACACTCTATCCCCTGAATCACCTAGCTAATTAACTCACAGTAGTATTTTCTCATTTTCCATCAACCCTACAACACTAGCACAATGCCTTAAACATAGTAAGAGCTTCATGAAAACTTTTTTATTGCTCTAGCCTTGTGATTTCTTCTATGTGAATTAATCCCAGTAAGAAAATCCTTCATACTGACATTGATTGTCTACTTGTAGTCTTAGAGGGGAGCCTAGGGGCACTTGTTTATCATCGGTCAGACGATATGTGTAAGAAATGGGGTACGAATCTAGGCCTTTCTGATTCCAAGACCAGCCTTCTATCCATTATGCTACTGAGATGTGTAAAGTATTCAGAGAAAACTAGCACCTCTGGTGTGAGGCCTTGCATAATCCTTTTCAGGGCTGCTCATCCCCCAAATCTCATCTGTAACTCCAAGAAGCTACAGAGTACTCATCATCCACACCCTGGTAAAACTGTCTTGGTAGATGGGGTAAACCAGATTGAGGGTAACTGATAGGCCATTCTCCAATTGATAAATGGTCAAAGGATATGAATAGACAATTTTCAGATGAAGAAATTGCAGTCATATAAAAAAGTGCTCTAAATCGCTATTGATCAGAAAAATGCAAATTAAGACAACTCTGAGACACCTCTCCAATTGACTAAGATGACAGGAAAAGATAAATAATAAATGTTGGAGGGGATGTGGGAAAACTGGGACACTGATACATTGTTGGTGGAACTATGAACGGATCCAACCATTCTGGAGAGCAACTCAAACTACACTCAAAAAGTTATCAAACTGTGCATAGTCCTTGACCCAGCAGTGTTTCTACTGGGCCTATATTCCAAAGAGATTTTAAAGGAGGGAAAGGGACCCACATGTGCAGAAATGTTTGTGGCAGCCCTTTTTGTAGTGGCAAGAAACTGGAAACTGAAAGGATGCCCATCAATTGGAGAATGGCTGAATAAATTATGGTACATGAATGTTATGGAATATTATTGCTCTGTAATAAACAATATGCAGGATGATTTCAGAGAGGCCTGGAGGGATTTTCATGAGCTGATGCTGACTGTAATGAGCAGAACCAGGAGATCATTATACACAGGAACAACAAGATTATGTGATGAACAATTTTGATGGATTTGTCTCTTTCCAACAATGAAATGATTGAGGCCAGTTCCAATGATCTTGTGATGAAAAAAGCCATCTACACCCAGAGAGAGGACTATGGGATCTGAGTGTGAATCACAACATAGCATTTCCACTCTTTTTGTTGTTGTTTGCTTGTATTTTGTTTCCTTTCTCATTTTTTTCTTTTTTGATTTGATTTTTCTTGTGCAGCAAGATAATTGTATAAATATGTATACACATATTAAATTTAACATATATATTTAAGATCTTTAATATATATTAGATTACTTAACATGTAGGGGAGGGGGTGGGAGAAGGAGGAGAAAATTTGGACCACAAGGTTTTGCAAAGGTCAATGCTGAAAAATTATCCATGCATATGTTTTGAAAATAAAAAGCTTTAATTTTAAAAAAGGGCCACTGATAGGCCTCAAATCCATTAACTAGTTAGAGGATTTCTATCTCGACAATGTAGACTTCCTCTGCTGAGAACATTATTCTCCCCTCTCCCAATGGTCATGAAGGTGATTGAAGTTATGGATAGTTTAGGGTTTGGTCAGATATGGAAGACACCAAGATCATTCACTGTATCCCTGACCATCACCAGTCAAACTGACATTTGTCTTGCCACTGGACTTAGATGACTCTGGAAGAGACAGTGAGGCTGATGACTTTGTGCAACTCTGTCTCACTTAAATCCAATTTATTCCCAAGTCAAGTCCACCCCTTGATGTCATTGGTCCTATTCAAAAATGAAGGATGAACAGCAACTGTTTTTGACAGATACTTAACTAAATTTAAATCATTGAATTATATTCCTAACCTATATTGTGCTTATTGATTGATATCAATAGCAATAATAATATTGAAAATGAATTTATATCCCAATAATTTTATTCAATTGCAATAAGTAGTTATTATATCCACTTTTTTCAATAGTACACAATAGTCTATTTAAAAGAATCAGAGTGGGATAGTTGCTTGTCCTTGTACTGTTTTTATCTGAACTCCATCGCAAAAGATGATAAAAATGAGATAATAATATTTCAGTATATCAAAGCTCCAAATTTTGGAATCTAACCCCTCTCTAATACAATAGATTGAATGAGAATTGCTATTATCTAAAATAAATATCACCTTGAAACCTTACTGATGTTGAACCTCTCTAAACTTAGGTTGGTGCTGAGACAGGAGCTATATATGTTTAAAGTTTTTCTGTCTTGTTAAAACCTGCTAGATTGAACCTTTTAGACATAATCTCCAAAATTCCAGTCATCCTTTATGTCCTTTATGCCATGATGAAGTATTAGAGAATGTTATTAAAAATAAGTAAAAAACTCACATTTTATAGAACTTAAAGTTTATAAGAAAGTATCTTAGTTCCTAGGATATAGATTATTGAGTTTTACTGCTTCCATTCTTACCTTTCATCATCCATCCTCAGACTATGTCTTCAATAAAATCCAAGGCTGTAAAAAAAAAATCTTAAACACCATCTAGTCTGGCGTTTCAAACTTAACTAGAAATAGGGCCACTAATCCATGGATAACAACCCCTAAAGGGTGCATTTTACTTAGTTTTAAAATGTAGTGTTGTCTATGTTTTATTATATTTTTATTGACTTTATTATATATTTATATATTTTAATCTGGTTTGAGCAACACTTGGAAGTTGCTGATTAAATGTGGTCTGCGCCTAGTTTTTGACACCTCTGAATTCTAGGCCAATGCCCTTGTTTTAAATAAGGACACTAAGGCCAACATGAGGAGAAAATAACTTCTCTAAAGTCCCAAAGGAATAAAGTCTAAAAGTCAAGAGTGCAACTTAAGCATTCTGGTTCAAAATTCACTATTATTAGCTTCCTCTTTTAATTCCCATCCTAGTAGAAATCGAACAAAAGAAGGGAAATGGATGGAAACTCAATGTGAGCTGGTCAGTGAATTTTCTGAGCACTTCTGTAAATGACTGGGTGCTGAAAGAGGCCAAAGTGACACTTAGGACCTGTAAAAATGGAATCTCCATGCTTTCCCTCTGGAAAATGAAGAGAGAAGGAAATAAGTTTTTATATTATGCCTATTATGTGCTAAATGCTTTACAAATATTATCTTATTTGATATTCACAACAACTCTAGAAGATAGAGGCTGTTATGTCCCATTTTACAACTGAGGAAATTAAGGCCTATTTAGTTATTCAATAATATATGCTTTTCATAATCCCATGATTATACTAGGTCTTTCTGTCCTCCACTATCTGTCAAAGTTTGTCCAAGTTTATGTTCATTGCTTCCAAGATATTATTTATCTATCTTATCCTCTGCCATCCCCTTTTCCTTTTGCCTTCAATCTTTCCCACCATCAAGGTCTTTTCCAATGAGTCTTTCTTCTTATTATGTGACCAATGTATTTAAGCTTCAGCTTCAGTATTTGACCTTCCAGTGAAAAACCTGAATTAATTTCTTTAAGTATTGACTTATTTGATCTCCTTCCTGTCTAAGTGACTCAAAAGTCTTCTCCAGCATTACAGTTCAAAAGTATTGATTTTGTAGCACTCATCTTTCCTTATAATCCAAGTCTCATAGCCATACATAACTACTGAAAAACCATAGCTTTGACTATATGTCTTTGACTTTATAGCCTTTGTTGGCAAGATGATGTCTTTGCTTCAAAAAGCAAAAGCTGTCCAAATTTGCCATAACTTTCTTTCCAAGGAGCAAACATCTTTTAATTTCATGGCTGCAGCTACCATCTACAGTGATGTTTGTGCCCAAGAATATAAAATCTGACATTACCTCTATTTCTTCTCCTTCTATTTGCCAGGAAGTAATGGGACCATTTTCCAAGATCTTAGTTCTTTATATTGAGCTTCCAACCAGTTTTTATATTCTTTTACCTTCATCAAGAGGCTTAATTCTTCTTCACTTTTTGCCATCAGAGTGGTATCATCTTCATAACTGAGACTTAGAGTTTAAGTGTCTTCCCCAGGATCACATTGCTACTAAAGTGAGGCTAGATTTGACCTTAGATCTTCCTGATGTCAGGCCCAGTACTTTAATCACTGTACCACCAAGATATCTCTAATTTCCTCTTCATTGGTGGAAAGTTCTCCCTTTTCATTTTTGAGACTAGCAATTTGATTTTCCTCTTTCCTTTTTCTAATCAAATTAACTAGAGGTTTATTTTGTTGGTTTTTTTCATAAAACCAACTTTTAGTTTTATTTATTAATTCAATAGTTTTTTTTTACTTTCAATTTTATTCACCAAGCTATCTCTAAGAGGTATCAAAAGAGGTTGTAGTACATGGGTGACCTCCCATGAGCCTCCAATAATAGCTTAATTAGCAATGTCAAGCTATGGGGAAGGGAGCCAGTCCAGTCTGCCTTGCTTTTCAGTCAGTAGAACCAAGACTATTCAGAATGCATGTCTATAAATTACAAATCCAATATCAAGGCTCAGGATGCTTTCATCCACAATCTAACACGTTCTTGATTTTTCAAAAAATATAAGGACACCAAATCTGGCCTCAGACACTTAACATTCCCTAGTTGTGTGACCCTGGGCAAGTCACTTAACCCCAATTGCCTCAGCAAAAAAAAAATAGTAATAATAATAATAAAGGCCACTTTTTCCAGCTATAGAAACCATGAAATACATCTGTTTAAAAAAGCCATGAAACATAGTGGACTTGAAAAATTGGGAAAATTTTATAGCAAACTACATGTTGTTACAGAAAGACCCTGAGAGATTTTTCCAGTTCAATTTTTTATTTTACAGATAAGGAAACTGAGATCTAGGAGGGAATCACATGATTTACCTACAGGGAACAAAATCAGGGACAGAAATAGAACTCAGATGAAAAACATAGCTTAAAAGAACTAAGTAACATAGTGAAGTATGGGGGGACCCAAGAAAGAGATGAGTATAATTGGAAAGAGAAATATCTTGGGGCTGCATTACATTTAGTAAATGTTTGAGAAAAGTCTGATCCAATTGGTGAACCCAATGGTGAACATTCTTGAGTGCAGCATATCCTATACATTTATGTAATGTTTCTGTTTGTAATGTGTTTTGCATCCATTATCTCATTTGAATTTTAGAATTATGTTATGGGTCCAATGGGACAGATGTTATTATAATATCTCCCCCAATCCCTTTTTCAGATGAAGAAACCAAAACTAAGCAAGTGACAAAACCACAAATTAAACCCAGGTTTGACACCTGATCTGCAGTGATCCTCAGGCAAGAAATGTATTATTTATGGATTGATTATATTTGAAATTTTTTCAACTTGCTAAGATCCTGCCAAAACTTGTACCCTTCTGGCACAATCTACAAAATTTCAGGTCACCACATATTATGATGAAACACTGGAGAACTTTGGTGGAGTGGTAATAATGATAATGATATATTAAATAAAACCTATTCCAAATACAACTCTGAATTGATAGAATATAAGATTTTTGAGGGCAGAGGCTGTTTCATTTTTGTTTTTTAATCCTTAGGATCTAGCACAGTTCATGGCATGGAGTAGATTGCTTAATAGAATATTAGTTTGTGAACATTCTATGTTCTATTACACTCTGTGATTCAAAGCTTCTCCTTCTTTCACAAAACCTTCCTGAAAGCCTCTAGTCCACAGTGATTTTTCCCCTTGCCTTCCCTGATCCTTTACATATACAAAGTAGCTCATTAAATTGGAAAGTAAAGATAACTCATCCAGAAATGTTATATCTCTGGCCTGAGGAACACCTAAATCAAATGTCAAATATGGGTTTGACTCCTGGTTTTGCTACTTGCTGAGTCTTGGAGAAATGATGCTTATATCAGCTAGAAAGACAGAAAGTATGGGTATGTA
This sequence comes from Myrmecobius fasciatus, assembly GCA_023553655.1. NCBI lineage: Eukaryota > Metazoa > Chordata > Mammalia > Dasyuromorphia > Myrmecobiidae > Myrmecobius > Myrmecobius fasciatus. Next base: position 63,541 of record JAJPUD010009994.1, read on the forward strand.
ACTAATTTGAAAAAAATGACATAACAAAAATAAGTAAGGGAGGAGAAAGAAGAGTGCACAGGCTGCAGAAGGAAGGGAGAAGTAGAAAGGGATAAATTATTTCACACCAAAAAACTATTGCAATAAAAGGAAAAATGGGAAGGTAAGCAATGGACATCATCTGAACCTTTCTGTCATCAGCATTGGTTCAAAGAGGAAATAATATACATGATCAGGTGAATATAGAAATCTATTTTACCCAACAGGAAAGTAGTAGGGGAGGAGATCAAGTAAAGAGGGACTGAAAAAAGAGAGGACAGTCCAGGGAAGATGATAGATAGAAGCAAAGCACTGGTAAGGAGAGAAAGGATGAAAGGATAGAGAAGCCAAACAGGAAGAAAAATAGATGGAGGTATATACACAGTTATATCTGAATGTCATAACTATGAATGTGAATGGGATGAACAATCCCATAAAATGGAAGTGGATAGCAGAGTGGATGAAAACCCAGAATCCTACAATATTTTTTTTACAATAAAAACATGAAGTAGAGAAACATATACAAAGTAAAAGTAAAAGGTCAGCTGAAATTAAAAAAAATGAGTAGGGGGACTAATACTGATTTCAGACAAAGCAAAAACAAAATAAACCTAATTAAAAGAGATAAGAAAGAAAACTACATCTTGCTAAAAGGTAATATAGACAATGAAGTAATATCATTAGGAAGGGAAGAATTCATGAACAAACAAGAGATAGTGAGCATTATGAAATATAAATTAGATAATTTTTGTTATATGAAATTAAAAAGCTTTTGCACAAACAAAATCAATTCAACCAAGATTAGAAGGAAAGAAGAAAGCTGAGAAACAATCTTTAGAGCAAGTGTCTCTGTTAAAGACCTCATTTCTCAAATATATAGAAAACAAAGTCAAATTTATAAGAATAAAAGCCATTCCCCAATTGACAAATGGTCATATGGACAGGCAGTTTTCAAATGAAGAAATCAAAGTTATCTATAAGCATATGAAGAAGTGCTCTAAATCACATTTGATTAGAAAAATTCCAATTAAAACAGCTTTAAGGTGCCATCTCACACCTATCAGATTGGCTAATATGAAAAATAAGGAAAATAACTAATTGGAAAGGATGTGGATAAATTGGGACACTAATAAATTATTGAAGGAGTTGTGAACTGATACAACTATTTTAGAAAATGATCTGAAATTATGCCCAAAAAGCAACCAAACTGTCCGTACCCTTTGATCCAATAATACCATTAGTTAGTCTATATGCCAAAGAGATCATAAGAAGGGGAAAGAACCCATATGTGCAAAAAATATTTATAGCAGCTCTTTTTGTGGTGGTGGCAAAATATTTGAAATTGAGGGAATGTCCATCAGTTGGGGAACGACTGAACAATCTATGGTATATAAATGTAATGAAATACTATTGTGCAATAAGAGATGACAAACAAGCATATTTGCCCCCCACCCCCTCAAAAAACAGGAAAGACTTGTATGAACTGATGCAAAGTGATGCAAAGAACAGAACCAGAAAAACATTGTACACAGTATCAGCAACATTATATGGTGATCAACTATGAATGATTCAGCTCTTCTCAACAATACAGTGAACCAAGACAAATACAAAGAACTCACAAAGGAAAATGCTTTTTATATCCAGACAAAGAACTGATGGACTCTGACTGAAGATTGAAGCACACTTTTTTCCATTTATTTCATTCTTTCTCATGTCTTTTTTTTATTCTGTTTCTCTTTTCACAATTTAGCATATGGAAATATACCCTACATGATAGCATGTGTATAACCTATATCAAATTGCCTGCCATTTTAGGAAGGAAGAGGAAGGAGGGAGAAAATTTTAGAACTCAAAATCCTGTAAAAATGAATGTTAAAAAATTGTCTAAACATGTAATTGCCGGGGCGGGGGGAGGGGCATAAGATATAATAGAAAAAAAGAAAATAATGCAATGCACTTGGACCAAAAATAAATGTTTTATAATGCTTCCTCCTTCTCTCCCCAAAATAAAGTAGATGAGGAGCACAAATGACCTAGCCTCTAGGTCTCAGTCTTAGGCTAGGGCTATAGATCTCACGCCTGGGGTTTCCTGAGCCCCCATTATTCTGATTTTACCCCCAATCTATTGGGGACTCAGTTACTTCCTTTTGAAGCCAAAGAACCAGCAGGAGGCTAGCTTCCTTGTATACACTAGCCAGCTTTCCTCTGAGGCAGTCATAAAGTTATGTGTTAGAAGAATCTTTTTTAATGGCACCAGTACTTCTGATATCTTTTTTGAAGCAAAATATCAGAGTTCAGAGCCTGTTTAACTTAAACCCAACTTTCATATTTGCTTCTAGACTTCCCAGGGCACTGACAGCCAAGGCCAGTGAAATGATTTGGGAAGTGAAGGAGTGTGTGTGAAGGGAATACATCATAGTTATTTAATGAAAAAACAATCCAATATTTAACCAGAAAAAAAGAAAAATCTCTTGCAACATATTGTCTTTTAGTAACACTGAAGAGAAAAGTAAGTATAGTAGTAAAGGAGAAGTTTTAATTGAATGATTAATTTGTTGCAAGGACCCCATTTTAAGATCTTTGATTATGGCAATGGGAAGAGATGTTTGAGAGAACTGCATCTCAGCATAAAAAAAAAATGACAGTATATTTAGGGAGGCAATTAAAATAAGGAAAAATGGTTTCTCTGTTTCACATAAAATATAATGAAGACATTGGTGGCAGAAAGGCAGAAGACAGTCCCTGTTTTCAAGGGGGGTGGAGAATCAACATGCAAATAACCATAAAATAAAAAGTATATATAGGAAAGTTAAAGAAACCCAATAGAGGGGCGGAGCTAAGATGGCGGAGTGAAAAGGTGACTCTCTGCTTTCTCCTCTGATCTTCTCTCAAATCAACAATAAAATAAGCCTCTGAACTGATCTTCAAGTCAACGAACTCAGAAATATTTGGACATTGCTTGCTGATATCTCTGAAAAACTTCAAATCAGGTTTGTCTAACTCGGACAGAGGGATAAACAGAGGACTCCTGTGTCAGAGGACTCTATTGTAGGCCGGAAGTGAGGGTGGGACTCAGCTCAGCTCATCTTGGCAGAAATTCCAAACTCCAAACTCCAAACTCCAAATTCCAAACACCTGGAGTTTATCTGAGGCACTTGGGACACTCTGCCCTGATTGGGGGCAGGTGTTCTGGCAGACTTGCTTGTTTAAGGAGTAAGTCAGTCTTAGTCCTAGCCCCCACCGGCCTAGCACCTTAAGTTAATTCACCAAAGTGCCCCAGGGCAAAGATCTTCAGCCGCCTTTTCAGCTGCCGTTTTTTTTTCCCCTATCTTAAAGAGATATTCACGCTGTCTAAAAAAAAAAAAAAATGAAGAAGCAAAAGAGAGCTCTCACCATAGACAGCTTTTATGGAGAAAAAGAAGGGATGATCCCAGATCCTGAGGTTCCTTTAGACAAAGTTCCAAAAGAAGTTATTAAAGACCATCACTGGTCACTTTTTCAAAAGGCCTTTCTGGAAGATTGCATAAAGAACCTCAAAAGAGAGCTGGAGGATAAATGGGAAAATAAACTGAAATCAGTGCAAGAAGGATATGATGCCCTGCGAAAGAGATATGAAAAAGACACCAATTTATTGAAAAATAAAATTAGTGAAGTGGAAAAAGAGTGCAATGAACAAAAAAATTCAATTGGCCAGTTACAAAAGGAGCTTAAAAAGGTAACTGAAGAAAACAACACTTTAAAAATAAGAATTGAATAAATGCAAGTGAATGACTCAATAAGACTTCAAGAATCATTCAAACAAAAACAAAAAAAAATGTAAAATTAGAAGAAAATATGAAATATCTCCTAGGAAAAACAACTGACTTGGAAAATAGATCTAGGAGACACAATCTAAAGATTATTGGACTTCCTGAAAGC
>JAJPUD010009995.1:0-67453 GCA_023553655.1 Myrmecobius fasciatus
AGAGAGAGAGAGAGAGAGAGAGAGAGAGAGAGAGAGAGAGAGAGAGAAGGAGGAAGAGAGGGAGGGAGAGAGATGTAGTGAAGATGTGGAGGGTGATTATTTCACCTACTAGACTTTTCCATATTTGGTATATGTTGACAAAGATTTTTGTGTTACCTGCTAAAGTGACAGCAATGGAGACAGAGTCGGATCCCAGGGCGTTCGTGGCATTGCAAGTGTAGAAACCCACATCAGCTTCAACAGGTGCTAGGATCTGTAAGGAATCATCTGGTTGCAGAAGAATTCTGGAAGCAATAGAAAAAAAAATGCAGTTCTGGTCAGGTCTCTGGTTTCTTTTCTTGATATTCTTGGCTATAGTGAGCCAACTTTAATAACAGAGACAGACCCATCTTGTTGAAATGGGGAAACCAAGGATTTCTTACACTTTGGCAATTGTAATTATGGTAGGGCCCTAAAAAAAGACATAGGGCCCTTGTGTGCCTTTGCAATTTGGTGATTAACTAAGAGTTCATTATTAATCATGATTCAGCACATAGTACATACCCTATGGGGCTGATGGCTGCAAATAAATTTAAAAATTCAGAAAAATTTACTGACTTGTTCTCACTGGGAGACATAATGGTACAGGGGAAATAATGCTGATTCTACAGTCAAATATTGCCTCTGATGCTTATTATCTGTGAGACCAGGAAAATCATTTAATCTCATTTAGATAAAGTTTTTTTTTCATCTGTAAAATGAGGGGGTTAGGCTAACAGGCCTCAGAGACAAAGAATTTCTCTAAATCTATGTACCTATGCTCTATGTCTGCATGCCTTTCAACTGCCTTGAGTTGGATTGGGCTGGATTAGATGATCTTTGAGGTGTTAGCTCTAGAAATGTGATTCTAAATTTGGAAACATATGGATAAACAATTCTACAGATCCATTTACTACAGCTTCAGAATTCACAAAGTTTATGGCTATCTATTCATCTCTTCTGTTCAAATGATGGCACTTCTAGGAGCCACTTGCTATAACTTCAAGAGATGAAAGATCAACCAAGTGAACTGCCCTATTAAGTGCTTTTTGATGATAATGGTTATGATAACTTTTATGGAACCCTTAACACAAGTGGAGAGGAGAAAAAGAGACAGAGACAGAGAAACAGAGAGATTGAGAAATCTATGAGTTGATTTTATTAAAAAAAAACACATCTCCAATTCAGTTAATTTAATGCTGCTTAACTTAATAAAAAGCTGAGCATAAAAAACCAACACTGTAGAAGCTGTTAAAAGTTCTGTCAGAAGAATGACAGTTGGAAACTCTGTGAGGAAAGTTAATACCTCTTTTGACTGACTAGTTCAAAATGAAGGAGAAATTATATCTCTGAACTAAGATGAAGTAAATACTTTTATGTTAATTTTTGTAAGTTTGATTTACTTTATATTTCTTACTCATTTAATACTATAGTTAATTTTTTGTGCTTATAATTTAAAAGCAACTCTCTTAGAGTTTTTTGTGATTTCTATATATACATAAGGATAATGTATTCTTGACGTTTCCAAATTATTTGGTTACTGTTATTGAATGCTGCTTGGCAACTTCTTTTAGAACTTTTGAAAGATTAAAATTCTTTGCTGGAAATCTTAGCTAAGAATTCCAATGGATTGCAATGCAAATTATAAGTTGTATTTATTACACATGGGGAGGTCTGAAGGGGCTGAAACAGATGATGTTTAAGATCTCTTCTAGCTCTAAAGATATGGCATTGCATGAAGGGGGAACTTGTCATTGCTCAAAAGAAATAGACCTAAATATTGCTAATATTTGTAGTTCAGTTATATACTCTGTATAAGTAGAACTTGAATTAATTATGTCATGGAAGCTCAGCACTGGAAAGAACCTTTGAAATAATGTTGTCTAATCCAGGTAACACATAATAACTGAGTGGGAATTCCCTCTACAACATTTTCACATTAGCCTCCACTTAGAGAACATCAATGACAAGACATACATTCTAAGGAAGCTCTTTCTATATTTGAAGACCCTAAATTATTAGCAAGTGGTGGTTTAAAATTTTTTTTTACCACAGGTGATCACAGAATAGGAAGATCTTTGATCCATATTGGCTGCATAATCCTGAGTAAATCATGTAAACTATTTTGCTAGGGCACTTACGACTATGCATTTCAGAGAAGGTGCCAGTCTGCATTGGTAGAAGGAACTTTTTCATTGGGAATCCTCCATATGAAAGAAATCATAGGGTCCAGTCCCTAACCTTATCTCTATTATTAATATTTGATAAATTATAATCTTTGTGATGATTTAGAGAATACAAAGAATTATCACATTAGAACAGAATCGAAAGCCAGACAAGATATCACTAGGTATTTTATAGCTAAGGAAACTGAGCTCCAGAGGGTTGAAGTGATTTGCTTTTGCCATATACCTAATAACAGTAATGCTAATACTTTATGCATATATGATTGCACATATATAATTAATATATAATATAAAATCATTATAATTTATGACATTTACAGAACACTTTCCTCACAATACTGTGCAATACATAGCATAGATACTGTGAGTATCTATCCCATTTATAGGTGAGTAAAACAAATTTCAGAGGGATTACATGACTTACCTATAGTCACACAACTTGGTGCTATCAGGGATATCATTCAAACCATATCTCCTAGATTAGAAGTCTGCCAGTACTTTTCCACTAATGTTTCTCTGGCAGAATCAGAATAGGAACCCAGGATCCTTGGCTGTGGGTAAACTACTTTACATCAGGAAAGGGGCTCCTTTTAGGACCACCAGAGGATTAAATTCTTTTATCATTGTTCCTTGTAACCAACAGCCAAATAAAAGCCCCATCTCCAATTAATTGCCAAATCTGTCAATCTCTCTCCTCTACATCACCTATCCCATCCATTTCTTTCTCTTCATGCACCCAACCCTATATTACATAAGTCTTCCTCACCTCTTTATCTTATATTTCTCTTTCAAGGATTAGTTTAGGCACTTCTTCCCATAGCTTTTTGTGATACCTTCATTGTTATTAATGCTTAATTTATTCTCAAATTATCTTGTACTGATTCATTTATTTATGTTTTATATCCTAGTAGAATGTAATATCTTTGAAAGTAAGGTACTTTTTTCATTTTTTTAATTTATATTCTCAGATCTGGTCTAGTGCATGAATACAATAGATACTTAAGAGTTGTTTAATTGAATTAAAATATGGATCCATGTGCTTCAGTATTCTCCCTGTTTAAATATCCTTTCTTTTCCCCTACACCTATTTCAATATATGACTTGGTGTGGTAAGTAGATGGTGCAGTAGTTAGAATACTGGACCTGATGGCAGAAAACTCTGACCTCAAACACGTACTAGCTGTGTGACTTTGGATGAGTCACTTAACATTGTTTGCCTCACTTTCCTTGTCTGTAAAATGAACTGGAGAAGGAAATAGCAAACCACTCTAGTAACTTTGCCAGGGAAACTCCAAATGGGGTCATGAAATGTCAGGCATGACTACAAATAATTGAACAATAGCAGCAAAAATATAGGAAATGTTATCTTCAAAGGAAAAGAGGATAATGAATTATTTGCTCACACCAGGACCTAAGATAATAGTTTTATTACAGTGAAAAATCACAGCTTTGGAGATTTCCAGCTGGAGTTTCCCTGAGTGTTCACACTCTGGGATCTTCTAGAAATAAAAAAAAGCAAAAGGGGGCTGAATCTGATGCTTACTTCATTCTCTCAGTACCATCTGGAGGGAGAGAAAAGTCTGTGAACAAGATTTTCTGTCTATTTTTGGTCATTTCTGTTTCATTAATATAGTTCCTACAAGGCAGGATTTTAATTTATTGGTAGCTCAACCCTCTCAGTTGATATTTTGGTTACAAACCGGATACATTTCTCTTTCAGATGCATAGAAAGACTATGCTGCTTTCCAAGCAAAACCAGAAGGATTTTGTGGGATTTTGTGATGAAATTTATGAAATCAGAGGAAAGGGGGAATAGAAGATGGGGAGAAGGGTGGGAGTAAGATTCTGAGAAGTAGAGTCTGTCGATGGGCAAAACAAACAATAACCTGTGGATATTCCATTATGTTTGTTTCATGTGAATACAAGGGGCTAAAGTTTGTATTAAATGGGATATTTCTTTGGAAGTATATTCAACCAGAAAATAGAGTTAACACTAACATGACTCATGCCTAACATCACAGGACCTCAGCTTTTTATTCAATATTCACAAGACATTTGTCACATGTATGATATGCTAGATGCTGGGAAGGAGACAGATACTAACTCTAGAAAAGGCATGAGTATATTCTGTGACAACTTGAATTCTCAAGGATCTGAGCATTAAGAGGGTGAAAGAATTCAGATCATTTCTTTAGTTCACACAAACAAATCTTCTCCAAGTAAGATATGTGGAGGGAGATAAGACAAGACCCCAAAAAGCTCCTGGGGACATATGCAGGTCAAGTCTTGTGATCTGAGGCAACTGATGGTGGGTGCTAAGGATCAGGAAGGTTTGAATTCAAACTAGCCTCGGATACTTACTAGCCATGTGATCCAGGGAAAGCCACTTAATTACAGCCTAAGTTTTCTCATCTATAAAATAGAGTGAAAATAGCACCTATTTAACAGTTATTTGTAAAGTGCTTACACAGTGTCTAGAACATAGTAGATGCCATATAAATGCTAGATTATGATAGTGATAATAATTATTATTAATATCCTCCCTGACATAGATAGACAATTCATCTAAGTTATGATGTCAGAGGAACAATGGATGCAATGAAGAGTTAAGTTAAGTGACTTGTCCAGGGTCACAAAGTTGGTGTATGTGAGGGCAGATCTTGAATATGGATCTTCCTGACTCTCACCACATTCCTCCATTGCTACTGTTTGGTCATGTTTCTCTCTGTGATCCTATGAACTAAGTCCATGGAGTTTTCTCGGCAAAGATACTGGAATGATTTGCCATTTCTTTCTCTAGTGGATCTCCAATTTACAGATGATGAACTGAGGTAAACAGGGTAAAATGGGTTGCCCAGTGCTCTATCCACTGTGCCACCTGGATGCCCCAAGTTATCCCTATGAAGAGGCAGTTGGCTGCACAGTAGAGTCAGGAAGACTCAAATTCAAATCCAGTCTCAAATACTAATTCTGTGAGCCCAGGCAAATTGCTTCACCTCTATTTTCCTCAACTGTAAAATGGGGATGACAATATCATTTACTTCTTAGGGTTCTTCTGAGAATCAAATAAGATAATTTTTATAAAGTTCTTAGCATTCTATGCTTGATATACAGTAAGAGTTTAACATTCCCTTCCTTACTAAATACCCTTACTTCCTTACTGATACCCAATACAAAGGAGTATGGAATAAGTAAATGAAAAGAGTGTCCAGAGTGCTAGGAAATAAAGTGAGGAAGAGATCCCATTTCTGATCTACTTCCCAGATTTCTTATGGGTTGAGTATTTCCAAAATGACAATATAAATTGCATGTAATATAGATTATTTTTTACTGGAAAGAGGCTGTGTTAATAACTCACCTTTCCATGAAAACTTAATTCACTTTCCTCATAACTGTGTCCATTAGGTAGTGCTAGCCTTACAATCCCCATTTTGCAGATGAAGTCACTGAGACATGGAATGATGATAATGGTAAAATTGGCATTTGGATTTCACTCCTAAGGACAGAGCTCTTCAAATTCTATTACACTGCCTCTTAACTGGTCACTTGAGCCTTTAGAAGTTCCTTTTCCCCTTCCTCAAGGAGCATAGGAATAGGGTAAATATAGGAAGAATAGGAATAGCAAGATTGCTCTACTTTAAACTGTTTTGCTGTGAATTATCTCCATTTCAGCTTTGCCAGCCAAAGAATTGATGCCAGCTATTGTCAGGGAGAGTAAAGAAAGTAAAATACCACTATTCATAGACCCTAAATAAGCTAACCGCTAATGAAACTCTCAAGGAAAGTCAAGGTTCCCATTGAACTCAAGGTCTTAAAATCTATACCAGTGTACTTCTAAGGTGAGAGCTGAACTTGATGACAGCCAGAGTGGCTGTGGTCATCAGAGGGACTGGCCACCTGGGGAATGAGGTCATTTTTTTTCGGTCTTCATGATTTATGAAAATTGCCTCCTGAGGTTCAAAGGTCTTAGTGTGATGTGTTCTCCTTCCCTCTCTTTCTGTCTCTCTGGCTGGTAATTTCATAACTTATATACCTGCAGTTTCTGTTCCTGGGAGTCTGCTGCTCTGCTGATCTAGGATGGGGGTAGAGGAGGGAGGGAGACAACACACAGACAAGTAGGTACATACAAAATATATACAAAGAGATAAAATCTCTATGACTGCCCAGTATGGAATCATCTAAACTTCACTCACTCTTTTACAGTGAAGAAAATCTCATTAATCCTGAGGCAGCTCATTCCACATTTGGACAGCACTATTTGCTGGCAAATTATCTTTTAGGTTAAGCCAAATTGCCAATGTTGGCTCAAATAAAAATATTTATTACATTTACTAGGCATCCATAAGCATTTATTAAGTACCTGCTATGTCTTGAACCCTGTGCTAAGTCCTGATGATATGAAGACAAAAACTAAACTGTCCTAAAGGAGCTTCTATTCTATCAGGTAAGATAACATGTACATATATAATAATATAAAGAATAAATACAAACTGTATACAAGGTAATTTTAGAAGAAAGGTCAATAACACTTAAGGGGATCAGGAAAAGTTTCAAGTAGATGGTGGAACATGATTTTGTTGCTACTACCCAAACCAACTATTGACCAACTACCATTGTCAGACAGGTGAACACAAGAGCCCTGGGACCACCAGCCTTTCTTCCAATCTAACACCCACACCTATCATCCTAGGAAGCAACATTTTTGGGGACACAACATACAAAATGCTTCTACACCGTTGGTAGCCCTTGCCTCTTCAACAGCTACAGATAATGGAGATGCTGAAAGTAAAGCTCTTGACTTGCAGTCCTCGAAATAACCAGAAACAGATAAGATTATCAGTAGAAATGACTTTAAAAAAGATGCATTTTGAGTTAGGGTTGGAGGAACATTTGCTTTTTCAGTGAACCCAAGGACTCAAGAATCTTTCTTACTCAGAGATGACACATAATGTAATCTCTTTGAGATGAAGAACAGTCTTGCTTTGCTATTTTAATCCACTGTGGTTCATACAAAATAAATGCTTGATAAATGCTTCTCTCTATCTCTGTCTCTTTCTGTCTCTGTCTCTCTGTCTCTATCTCTGTGTCATTTACTGAGACAATCAGGGTCATACAGCTAGTACGTGTCTAACTCTGGATTTGAACTCAGGTCCTTCTGACTCTAGTGCCAGTGTTCTGGGCCACACAATTGTCCCAATAAATGTCTTTTCATTCATTCATAGAATTTAAATGGCATTATTCTTTTCTAAGGAAAAAACCCATTGCTTTTGCTTCAGCAGTTCGCAAGAATTTTAATGCCAAAGGGAAAGGTCTTTTCTTAAACTTAAAGGTCTGGGCCACCCATTGCTGCCTAGTAGGGATGTGTAGAGTTTAGCTTTCTTTGAGTGGCCTTTGGCTTGTGGCAAGACTTGCAGCTACTTAAGGAAATGCTCAGTCACTAACCAGAACGTTTTGTTTTCAGTCTCTTGGTGCTAGAGGAGGAAAAAGTGCTTTGAGAAGCCCTCCCCCAGGAGCAAGAATGTTTTTTCTGAAACCAAAAAATGCAGTAGCTCAAAGGCATGCAGGCTGGGGGTTTTTTGTGGAGGTTTCTTAGAGCAGATGTTGAAGCTTCTAAAGAGTTTCACATCACCCGTAAGCTTGGGAAACTTGTCTTTAGTTTAACCTTTGCTATTTTTAATGCAATTGCCAGACTAAAAGTTACTTAACACCCGATGCTTCAGAACTGTTCCAGGTCTAAGAAAAAGAGACATTTTGGGAATGGGAGAAGGCCATCCAATCTTGCATTATTCACTCTCTTTAATTTGTCTTAATCCTGTCTTCAGGCCTTTTTTGGCCTCTCTTGGCTCCCTTTGCTCCAAAAATACATCTAGTTAGATCTTGAATTCATTACTACACGTGGCTTCCTCAATGGCACTGGTAAATCAATCCACATTACTACCCTTTGCCTAAAATAGTTCAGCCTGGCTTTCCTATTTACCTTTCAGAATTTACCTCTCATTTGTCCCACTAGCTAGTATTAAAAGTGTTGACCCCTTTATCAAAACCTTCTGTTGTGTTACCATATGGGGCCCTCTTTGACAGTAAGACATAATAAATGACTCAAAAAATCCTTCTTCTTCAAGATCCTGATGGATTGACTATGGAATAGTGACTTACAACATGTTTTATATGAAGCTTTAGCTCTGCTATTCTTAGTGTATCTACTCTTTTGATTCTATCACATACTTTGAAACCCACCTACTAATTTCAGGGATCTCTTCTTTAACCCCAAATCCCTTTCATGGTGTCCAGTTCACTTACCGTACTGTCACAGAAAATCATAGGATTCAGAGCTGGAGGTGACCTTGGAGATCACGTGGTCTAACTGCTCCATTTTACAGTTGAGCAGATCAAGGTTTACCAAGATATAATTACTTGTCCATTGCCACATGGAATAATTTAAATTCAGGACTCCTGATCCCAAACCTGTACTTTTTCCAGTCTTGAGAATAATTCCCTTTTTCTCCCTCTCTAAGGAAACTCCTTTTCAGGTATGGGTTGGATTAATTGACCTCTCAGGTTCCTTCTAATACTGGGATTCCTTGATTCTATAGTTTTATACTGTCAACTGTGAAATAAATTTGTTTCCTTTACATATATTCCTATAACTAAAAACAAAACTCATGATTTTGAAGCTGGTGTTCATTTTATCACAAAACTTGGAAATCTTTTTTTATTTGCTTATGACTTTCACATGCAACATCACTGGCAAGTATAGTTAAAAAACTGACCCTCTAGGCATTTCCCATTGAACACTCCCTTCCATCCTGAGAAGTTTCCATGTATGGCCACTTTGTAGCTTGATCTGAAGCCTGTTTTCCATTCATTTTCTTAATTCACCTACTATTGCATACTACTTTGAAACTTATCCAAAGCCTTTTTTAAAGTTTCTATAGGATCTATGGAATTATTCATATATACTAGAGCAGAAATCCTTTCAAAGATTGCAAACAATGAAGTATCAAGTCTTTCTGCCTGGATCTAGATGGCTGATTCTTAATAAAACTTATTTTCTAGGTACTTTTCTGTCATATCCTTTAGGAAATAACTTGGGACAAACCTGGGAAGACTTTAATGAACTGCTGCACACTTTAGTGAGTAGAACACAAAGAATATGGCACATAATAACAACAAATATTGTAGAGAAAAACATCACAAAGATGTAAGAACTCTGATATAATTACCAACCAAAATTCCAAAGGACTACCGAGGAAACATATTCCATACCTCTTGAAAGTAAAATGATGAATTCAAGGTTCAAAGTGAACCTATATTTTTAGACTTGAAACATGGGAGAGGTTTATTTTGCTTGACTACGCATAAATGATACAAAAATTTCTTTCTTTCAATAGAAGAGGAATAGGAGTTGAATGAGGAGGTGTAAGTGATAGGGTTATAAAATGGGGAAAAAAGAAAATTAGGTCATTTCTCCCCCATCCTATGATTTCATAAGTATAAATCTCTTAAATTGGTAACTCGGTCATCTCAATCAGAGAATTTTAACCAGGGCTTTGCTCTATGATGCCAAAACAAAGGAATGGAAAGTACACCTTTCAATTCAATTCAGTAAGTTTTTAAAAAATGTTTACTATGTGCCAGGCTCTAGGGGGGGTTAAATAAGAAAAAGACAGTCATTGATCTCAAGGGGCTTGCAGTCTACTGGAGAAAGATAACAAGATGAAGAGGTGAGGAAGAGGGGTCCCTCTTCCCTATGGGAACATGGTGTTTTATGAATTTGAAGCCAGGAAGAGCTTGTGTTGGAAAACAGGAATGTTTAGGAATGTTGGAAGGAGTTTAGCACATTCATTCTTTCAGGAGGTAGAAACAAATTGTCCTTGGTACCTAGTTAGTAATAAGTGGTTAAAATAAGAAACTCTAGAACCTCCTACTTTGAACTCCCTAGTATATATGACTATACTCTTCTCCTTCACATTTTATGCTGAGAGGTATGACTTACCCAAGTTCATTGAACTGGTGTCATACAAAAATAATTATAAATCTGTTCCATATTACTAAATTTCATTGATGTGACATATTAGTGACCTCTTTTTATAATGAAGATGATATAAATAAAAAAATTTTAAATTATGCCACTTGTCCTAAGTCCTAAAGGTCATACATACTAGTTGTGTAAGATATTTCCCTTAATTAATGTGGATCAATACTTTTTCTTCCCCAGTAGGGAATTGAGGGCTTACATGACTTCTTGTGGTCACGTAGCTAATATGTATCTTCACTGGGAGCCTGGGTCTCTTTGACCTCAGAGCAGCTATCCATTATATCACTTTCCCTTATCAAACATGTAAAAATGATATGTAGCCATTTCCAAATGGTGGGACCCTGCAAACAATTCAGATTCAATTCACTGTAAATAGCAGGTATTTGATAAATGCTTATATATATGAAGGAATGGATAATAACCATTAAGCCAAGCAAAAGTTTAGTATAGTTTTTTTCTTGGAGGAGGGCTTTTTTCTAAACACACACACACACACACACACACACACACACACACACACACACTGTATAGACTCTTCAGAAATGATACTAGATAAAGCATTTACTAAATCTGGTGTGTCTAAGTAAAAATTAAAAACCTAATGAAACTTAAGCCTAATTGTTTGATGTACTCAATACTAATTTGCTTTATCCAGAACAGCCTGGTTCCACTGTGTTGTTCCCCCCCCCTTTTTTTTAAACAGAAAATGCTGCAAAACAAAAATAAACTAATAAAGACATACCTTCAAATATCACTCTTTCATGGGAAAAGTGGGAACACTTAAGAGTAATGTTTTTCACGCTTTGTTCCATGAAGTCTTAGATTTCTTTGAAAGTATAGTAATTGTAGACAGACTAAGACCACCTCTGCCTCTGTAGCTTAGACCTATCTCAGCCCCACAACTGGGACAAGTATTAAAAAACAAAACAAAAAAAAAGTAAGGGACATGGGAATTTGGCCTTAAAACAAAACAAACAAAACAAGTCTCTTGCTGCCTTCTTCTTATAGCAATGTTGGATAGGTATTTTTCCACTGAGACATTTTGGGGAAGGAATTGGAGGATGGATACAGCTTTGTGATATGATGTGAACAAAGGGGACACATTGGTTTTATTTTGTGTTCTGTCCCTCATTAAAATTTTCATAGAACATTGCTTGATTCTCCTTTGCCCTATCATATTTTACCTGGCTTAGGGATTTTTCATGTTTCCCACTAAATTCTAAGTTCCTTGAAAATAGGAACTGTGGACTTTTTTCTCTTTCTAACCACACACCTTAGTCCAATAACGCATAGGTAGGAAGGCTTAAACTTCCGTTCAACTAAATTAACCAATTCCCTAATAAAATGACTGGGAAGTACGAGATAGAATTCTATACATTATAAAAAAAAACCCAACATTTTTTTTCCTTTCGCATTTTCTGGATAAGTATCTAGAAGTAAGTCTTTTCCTGGGATGTAAGTGGCAATGGAAAATTATATTAACTTTTCAAGACAATCAGATGTAAAGACAATAGCTATAAGAATATACTGTCTAATTCATCTCATTGGGAGGAGAGGGCTACACCAGGGATGGACTTTAAGCAGCAATGTAGGGAATACCAGTACTTCACAAACTGTGAAATTTAAAGCAATGAAGCTGTGAAACAAGTACAGTTCAATTGATTTGCAATTTAATACTAATTAAGTCCAAATATAAGTTCTCTACCTCACAGGGGTACTGAGAGTCAAGAAAGTACTTTGTAATAATAGTTGTTGTTATTATTCAGATGGTTGTGTTTCCCATGGAACACAATGACCTTGAAAGCCATGATAACTATGCCAAGAATAGAATGGAACTTCAAGACTGGACTGTTTTCTTCTTGGGCTGAACCAGATGACCAGACTATGTTGTTTTACCCCCCCCCCCCTTTATAATTTATTCAGAAGCTTTGGCAGCAGACTTTTGATGTGTTAACTGCTACTTTATCCACTGCCTTCCACTACAACAGCACACATTTAAAATAGTCTGTCTTTTTCCAAAACCCAAGCTCAAGTATGTGCAAAATACAGCCAATGCTCAATTTCCAGTGCTAATGGCAGTGTTTGGGGAAAGGGGGAGAGAGGCAGGCAGGCGGAGCATGGAAAAATGAAATTCACAATCCAGAAATACCATGCTAGGGATCAGAACTTCCTCTTTCACCAAATCTATCATCAGGATTATTAACAAGTACATAATTCTTACTTCAGTTTCACCTTTTCTCCTATTTTCCTGCTTCTTCTCCTATTGAGGTCAAAAAGATCAACAAATGAAAGGAGATGGGGGAAATGGTAAATCCAGATAATCCACAAGTTGGATAATTAGTATTTGAATAATGTTCAATTTCCATTCCCATACTCTATAGCTCTTTCAGCCAGACTGAACTTTTCTCCAACTCTTATTCTTGTCTTGCTTTTGTGTCTTGGTTCCTAGCTCACATCATCTTCCATGCTTAAAATGGAATCCTTACTCCCTCCATTAATTCTGGTCCTGTCAAAAGACTGAGGTGCTACCTCTCATAGAACCTTCTTTCATCCCATCCCTCATCCAACTCTTATTATCCTTGAACTGAATTGAATCAAATACATTGTTGATTTATTTGACATCAAATAAAAACAATGGTAAACTAGCCTATACCAACATAACTAGATTGTAAGAATGTGGCACTTCAATATTTACATAGCACCTTATATACATTATCTTATTTGAACCTTAACAACAATCTTGTGAGGTACAGCAATCTTACAACAATTACTACAAGAAGTAGGATTATACTTATTTTATAGGTAAAGAAACCAAAACCCCCAGAACATAAGTTAATTTCTCCAGTCACACAGTTAGTAAATATGGCATTTGAACTCATCCACAAATCCAGCACTATTTCCCCTACACTAAGCCATTAATTAAAATAGAAATGTTTGGACTTCTGAGAATTGTACAGATTTTTCTCCACTGGGAAATTATAGAAGTTGAAAGGTCATTATATCTGCTGACACGAGTGGCTCAGAAGCTCAATCCTTCTACATAAAAATTCTACTGGCTTAAGAGCAAAGATCCCCATCCTTTTATCACCTCCCTAAATAAGATCTCACTTGTGATCAGGTCTTGGGTTATTTTTACTACACTTTTTATAAGCCCTACAGACAATGTTGGTGCTGAAGCTGAAACTGCAGGAGAAAGACTGGCTTGGACTCTAAACAAAAACAGACTAACTGAAGCACAATCCTAGTCTGTTCAGCACTTCCTCAGTGAAAGCATTTTGAAAATAAATGAGCATTTTGGAATTACTCCCAGGCATGCTAATGATGACAAACCATGAAATCCAGTACAAAATAGGGTACCCTGTTCCCTGATGTAGTGGTACCAATGGCAGTTCTGTGTTTGTCATATGTTTAATGTGGTGCACACTTTTTTATTTTTTTTCCTTTAATTCAGGCTTAAAAAACAGTCCAGCAAACTGATCTTCAGCCATATTTCCTACTGTCCAGCCAAGAGAAATGAAATACTTTTTGTTCCATGAATCAGCAAGACAGAGAAAGTTACTTTTCACTCTTTTCCCACTGTCTAGAGTAGAAAGACTTGGTTAAAGCTACATTTGAGCAAAATTGGGAAGCCTAACCATGGCACTTGTTTCTTTTAAGCATCACCATCATCATTTGGACATAGGTTTATATGCTCTATTATTTAATCCTTACCTTGGCCTTTCCTTGTGTGGCACTTTCATGTTGCCCTTTAGATGCCTAGAGCTCATTGCTATCAAGTATCTGAATCACTCATTCCTCAATTTATTGAAAATTCCCAATGATATATTAAGATCAGGCTATCTGTGCTCTCTCAAATAACAATGAACTAATCAATCAGCCAACAAGCTTTGTTGTTATCAATGGGCCAGGGTTATCAATGTTAATGTTTAAAGGCTAAGACAAAATATTCTCAGAATTCTCTTTCCAAACTAACATTTCTCAGTTTTTCAGCTGTGTTCAACTCTCCATGACCCATTTGGGGTTTTCTTGGCAAAGATGCAGGAGTAGCTTGGCATTTTCTTTTGCAGCTTATTTATAGATGAGGAAATTGAGGCAAAGAGAGTTAAGTGACTTGTCCAGAGAACAGATCTAGTAAGAAATGTCTGAGACTGAATTTGAATACACAAAGATGAATCTTCCTAATGTAAATGAATTTTAACGTTGGCCTTCTGGAGAGAATATAGCTACCATAGTTCATAGAATCATAGGATCATAAATTTTAACTGGAAGGAACTTTAGATGCTATCTACTCTTATGCTCTTACTTTATAGGTTAACAAAAAACAACAAAGTTCATAGAATGAATTATTAGTGAGTCATTAGAGAGCTGCCCCAACATCATATAGGATGTAAGCATAAGAAGTGGGATCTTGTTATGATCCACTTTATTAAGAAGTATTTTATCCCATTTGTCCAAATATTCTTACTTCTTGTCTTCAGAAAGTATCATATGAATCTTGTCTTAGTATTCTGAGATTTGTCAAACAAGTGCAAGTTGATTCTTTGCAAACATTTCCTATTTTTAAAATAAATTTTATTTATGTCCTTTTTCAACTATAAATTCATTAGACAAGAGACAAACTATTGGACTTGTGCTCTCTTTGATCATGTTAGCTTCCCTTGACTCATTAGTTTAAAATCTTTAAAGATTTTAGTGACTTAGCTGAAATAGTACTGAACTCAGATGCTATGAATGTAAACACTGGGCTCTGTTAATTATTATCTGGGTAATATGTGATGTCACTTCCGCAATGAGGGATTAAGTTCCCTCACCCAGAAAAGGGGAGGAAATGGTAAGGAGATTGGACTAAGTACTCAGTCCCTTAAATCCAGGCTCTGCTACTTGCTACCTGTGTTACCTTGGATAGGTCACCTAACTTATCTGGGCCTCAGTTTCCCCTCTTATAAAATGAAAGGACTGGATCAAACTCTAAGACTCTTCTAGTTGTAAATTCTATAATCCTGATCTTATGATGGTGGTTGAGTGACTGATTGACACCACTCTATTTAAATGAGCATACCAAGAGAGGTGCAATGACATTTTGCAAGACATAATAAATAGGCCAAACATAGCAGTGTTTAGTTATAAGATCAGGTCAACGGCAGAGGCCAGGTGTGCATGCATTCCTGGAAAGCTTGGTCAGACCACACACATGGAAACACACTGTGCTAGATCCCAAGCTTTTCAATGGTCTGTGTACTAAAATGTAAATTTAATAATAACTGTGATTTGCATAAAATCTTCCTGACCCCCCCCCCCAAAAAAAAGTTTGAAGTACTTTAAAGAAAGTATTTCTTTAATCTTTGTTGCCTTGTGGGGTAAAGCAAAGCTAGGCAACATTACCACCATTTTGGAGAAAGAGAAACTAAGGTTAAAGTAAATTAAATAACCAGCTTCAATTCAAGCAGTCTGTCAGTGATAGAGGAAGGACTAAAACACAGATGTTCCTGCTGAGAGCATTTCTTCATGATCTGCCTTGGAAAATACCTCAATGCAGAAAAAGGTGTGAAAGGAGAGGCTGAAGAGTAGGGGAGGGGAGTGGTGCTCCTATTCCCCTACTGCTTTCTTGTCTAAAAAGCAGAACTATGCTCACCTGTCACTGTACTGCACCTCTTCCCCATTCCTGGCCCAGGTGATGGTAGGTTTTGGGTTTCCCACAGCTTCACAGTGCAGAAGGACACTCAGTGTTCCACTGGCAAGGGCTACAGTCTGCCCAAGGTGGGTGACCACCTCAGAGGCGGAGAGCTGTTGGGCAGCTGAGATCTTCCTCAGTATCACTGGCCTTCTTTGGGGCTGGCCACTTCTCACCTCTCCTGAGGAACCTGGAGAGGAGATGCGGAGAGAGCTGCTGAATCCAGATACATGTTTGTGGGGAGGGATGGCCACAGGGTGGACTCTGCCCTCCGTGGACTTGAGGAGGGAGTCCTGATGCTCTAGGTTAGTCCTAAAGATCTCCCTAGCCAGCTGGGCCACCAAATGTTTGCTGTATAAGTCTTGAAGTTCCTCAGGTTGTTGAGAAATGTTCCGGAGCAGGTCATCGAGCCGCTGCTGCTCAGTGGCCATGGTGAAAGGCAGATGGAGAAGGGTTTGCTCTGGATTCTGGTCCTCCTCTGAGGAAATGTTCCTCTCTGTAGAGTCCTGGGCTTCCCAAGAGGTGAACAGCTCTCCAGGCCAGCCTCGCTGCTCTAGCAGTCTGGAGACAATCTCATCATAGCGACTTCCAGGGTCAACGGTAGGGGCTCGCTTTTCAGCCTTACTGCCATTGAAAAAAATTCCATTTTGGTGCTTTTCCTGGGTGCGAAGGGCCTCATTTGCACTGTTCTTCCTCACTGGGGGGGTTTCCTCTTCACCCCTTAGGCCCAAGGGCCTGGCTAGAAGCTTACGGTTGCCTCCTATGAGCTTGATCACAAAATGTTCCTGAGCTGGTCCTGCAGAGCAGGTGTAGGTGCCTGTGTCTGAGGGCTTAAGACGATGTATCTTCAGGTAACCAAAAGGTGCCACTGTGATGTGGGCAGAGCTGGTGAGGTGCCGGCCATCCTTCTCCCAGGTGATGAGAGGCTTTCGGAACCTCCGTGTGGGGCACTTGAGGACCACCGAAGTCTTGGGAAGCAGATAGGCAAAGCCTCCCACCACAAAGTGTAACTTCCTTTGTTTCCGGGTCTGAATATAGATCTTCCTGATGGCTGTAATGTGAGGACTGTGTTTGGGAGATGGGCGACTGGGCTCTAAAATGGAACCAAGAGTATTTGTAAGTACAGCAGTACCATAAAAATAGAGTCTGAAGAAAGTGAAGAGGAGAAAGTGGAAGAAAAGACAAGAGAAAGAGAAGTAAGGAATAAGAGGGGAGAGAAGATAAAGAGAGGGATAAAGAGGGAGAGGGGGCATAAAATGGAAAAGACAGAGGGGGAAGAGGAGATGAAGGGAGGGAGGAGTTCACAGTGTGTTTAAGGAGATAATACATACACACATGACAAAATGAATAATGGTGTCGGAGTGGAAAAACGAGGACAGATTCAAATTGTATAAAACATGTGACAGACTAGCTTCTAAGAAGGAGGATGTGAGGAGGAGAAAAGAGACAGAGGTTAGAAAAGTGAGGACTCTGGCAGTTTACTTTGGCCTGGGCAGCCGTTTCACGCATTACGTTTTATGGGCGCCACCGGCTACCAGCTGTTGAACATCAAGCCGCCACAATAAAAATGTAAGAACTAACAAGGTGCAATTGAGCAGGATGACTGTCACCCTGCTGTGTGGTTCCATGTCATTAGAAGCCAAAGCACGGGGATTGGGGACTGAGGAGCAGGAAGCTCAGGGGAATGCAGTTCCCCTTGTTAAAGGCATTTGAATAAAAAATTTGGTTTAATAAACAGAGGGAGAGGACAAAAGGGAAGGAGAGTTCCCCTTGTTAAAAATTTACCATGTGGGTTCTGCAAAGCACCAGAACCCTAATGCATATGGTGGCGAGAGCCCCAAAGTGTTACAACCTCAGGGATTAATATTAAACAGAGCAAATCTGTTTGGAGGCGATTTAAAACCCCAGGGTGGATAATATTAGACTTCATTAGTTATAGGCTACCTCCATCTTCAAGGTCTGTATGCCAGACAAGTGAACTTTTCCCCCACCCCCTGCAAACCCTTCTCAAGGAGAAGAGAGACCTTTCTACTCATGGGAAGTCAGAACTCTACTTCAGCCAACCTGATTGTCAGGTGGCCAGCAAAAGCCTCAGCAGAGCTCTGGGGCGTTAACAATAGCCTGAAACCTGTGGCCTTCCGAGGGAGGTGAGGCTTCCTGAGATGTGTGTTCCCCATCTCTGAAGCTTCTTGTCATACTCACTTGCACAGGCTGCTAGCATGCAGGACTGGACAGAGGAAGAGAAAGGTAATGGCGGGCACAGGGAAGAATTAACAATGATGGACTCTCCTGATTTCAGGATCTTTCGGCAAATGGCACTCCGAGTCTGGGTACCTTCTCCGCAGCTCGTGGAACACTAGCAAGAGAGACCAAGCAGACCAGGTTAAAGGGAGAACATCTATCTGTAAGATCTTGGCAACTTCCTCTCAAAAAAAAATGAAAATATAAAGGAGGTTGTCTAGAGAAGTCAATAAAAGAACCCTCAAAATGATCAGAGAGAGTACTCGGTCCCAATTCCAGTGACTTGTTCATTGCCACACAGAAGAATTTGAATCCAGGATTCCTGATCCCAAGCCTGTGCTTTTTCCAATCCTGAGAATCATTCCTTTTCCCTTTTCTATCTAAGAAACTCCTATTCAGATGTGGGTTGGACCTCTCAGATTCCTTCCAACACTAGGACTCCATGATTCTTTTATATTTTCAACTATCAAATAAACTTGTCTCTTTTACTTGTTCCTATAGCACAAAACAAGTAAAATGATTTTGAAGCTGGTGTTCATTTTATCATGAAATTTTGAAATCTTTTTACATTACTTAGGATTTTCACATTCAATATCACAGGTAAGTAATAACAGAATAAGTTGCAGAAAATTGCTTTTATCCATATAATGGAAGTCAACTCAACTTGGGGAATCGGTAAACTTTTCAAAGGTTATATAAGTTTCAAATATAGCCAAAAAAGAAAGGCAGCAACACTCTAGGATTAATCAACAATTCAGATACATGAACTGTGGCAAAGGATGGAGTCCCTCTAATGACAGCCAGTGAAATATTTTTGTCTAGAAACCTCAAGAACTAATGAAGAACTCTTAACTAAAAATGAAGGTGAAGGAGAACCCTGTTCCCATATATATATATATATATACATACATATATATATGTATATGTATATATACATATATATATGTGTATATATATATATATATATATATATATATATATACACCAAACCAGAGCATATGACATAGGAAGAGTAATGTCCATGGAAAGAACCAGTAATTCAAAGAAGAAATATTTAAGATGGCTTCAGGTATTTTTATACAAATGTACACAATATGATTAA
The DNA here is from genome assembly GCA_023553655.1 of Myrmecobius fasciatus. Taxonomy (NCBI): domain Eukaryota; kingdom Metazoa; phylum Chordata; class Mammalia; order Dasyuromorphia; family Myrmecobiidae; genus Myrmecobius; species Myrmecobius fasciatus. The sequence continues at coordinate 19,257 of JAJPUD010009995.1, forward strand.
TAAAGACAACTGCAAATATTAATTCAAAGAGAAAAATTTGATTTCACTGTCAAAAGACTTTAGGAACTAGTTGAATGATCAGACCTAAAGAGTAGCAATTCATGGATCGATGTAGACCTGAAATTAGTAGCTTTGCTCCAGGAATCTATAAAACATTTTTGTCAATGGCATAGATAAAGCCAGAGCTGCCTTGTCTGTATAAGTACTGGTTGACCCAAAGAAGGGAAGGAGAGCTAATAATCAAATAAAAGGGTTGGGAGTTAGAAGGATCTGGACAAAATAGTACAATAGCCCAAATCTTAAAGATTAAATGAAAATAAAAAGTAGAAGACACTGTCCCTGTACTGTGAATATACACATATACACACACATACACATAGGCACAAAGAAATGATAGTAAATTCAACAAGAATGAAGCAGTCTCAATTTTATAAACCAGTCAGTTTTATATTTATACCTATCTTAAATTGTGTCCAGTCTTATTTCTAGAGCTCTAATGGGGGACAGAGTAAGTTCTACTGTTGTCTAAAGAATATTTTTGCTACCCATCCTGCTCTGTCTCTGCACTTTGTTGCTAGTATTCTATTCTTGCTTACATCCTAATCTGGTTCTGCCTTAGATTATTCAAGAATTCCTGCTCTGAAATAAGACTAAATAATGTAGAATTGTTTTCCAGAACCTACCTTTTAAATTTTTCATTGTTTTCTGCTGCTGCTGCTCACATGGCCATTTTTTCTGTATATTCTGCCGTAGTTGAATTTTAACTGCCCACCTCTCAGATCTGTCCTCCTTTCAAGAATTTTGATGTATCAATTAACTTCTCAGATTCTTTACCTGCTCCACAATGATTTCTGTCTGTCATCTGATTCATAGTAATTTCTTGAAGCACAATCTTAATGATAAATCAGGTGAAACACTGGTGTGCTACATGTAACTCCTCAGAGCTATGAGTTTGGAGAAAGTAGAGGGGGATCTCTGCTGCTTGGAACGAACTGGGAATGTCAGAATATAAAGGAAATGGAGTTTGAATTGGGCAGTTTAAGTGAAGAGAAGGGGAGAACATTTCTGGTGAGGTGAAAAAAGGAGAATAAGTAGAAAAGAATCATACAAATATAATCATAAGAAAAGACATGGAAATGTGAAAGTACAAGTATAAGGATTATAAGGCTGTTGGGTAAAAATAATGAATTGACAATTTTCATTTGAGCAAAAGGACTGAGTGTGAGAAAAAGCTAGAAATGTAGGCTAAATTAATGAATTTCTACCTGATTTTGGGTAGCCATTTAGAAATTACTGAAGACTTCTGTGGACTATATCCCAAAGAGATTTTAAAGGAGGGAAAGGGCCCCACATGTGCAAGAATGTTTGTGGCAGCCCTTTTTGTAGTGGCTAGAAACTGGAAACTGAATGGATGCCCATCAATTGGAGAATGGCTGAATAAATTATGGTATATGAATGTTATGGAATATTATTGTTCTGTAAGAAACGACCAGCAGGACGATTTCAGAGAGGCCTGGAGAGACTTGCATGACCTGATGCTGAGTGAAATTAGCAGAACCAGGAGAACTTTATACACAGCAACAAGACTATACGATGATCAATTCTGATGGACATGATTCTCTTCAACAATGATGTGAGTCAAACCAGTTGCTATTGTTCAGCGATGAAGATAGTCATATACATCCAGAGAGAGGCCTGAGGGAACTGAGTGTGGACCACAACATAGCATTTTAACTCTTTCTGTGAATATTTCCATGCATTTTGTTTTCCTTCTTAGGTTGTTTTTTCTTCTTCTCCTTCTAGATCTGATGTTTCTTGTGCAGTAAGATAACTGTATAGATATGTATACATATATTGTATTTGTCATATAATTTATCATATTTAGCATGTATTAGATTACCTGTCATCTAGGGGTGGGGGGTGAGGGGAAGGAGGGGAAAAGCTTGGAACAAAAAAAAAAGATTTTGCAAAGGTCAATGTAGAAAAATCACTCATGTTTTTTAAATAAAAAGCTTTTAATAAAAAAAAGACTTCTGTGGAATAGAATGACATGATGAAAAGTGTTTTTGGAAGATTAATTTAGGGATAGTGTATAGGATATATTTGAGATATAAAAGTTGATTAGGAAGCTATGATATAACAATGGCAGCTAGGATGGTACATTCTTTCCTGATGATTTATAAATGTTAATTTTAAGACCTTCAGCATCTAATTTTAGTAACTTTTAAATATAGTGTGTCCCAAGTACCTTAGTTGCCATTTTAAGCTTTAATAGCAAAATTTATGTTTAATAATATTTTAATAGCACAAAACACAGTAAGACTTTTGGGAAACCCTGTAAATTGATCTTCTGTTATCTATGCAGCCAACTTTTGTGAAATTTAATTTGAAGAAACTTCAGAGATATGATGATAATAATTTCCAGATCAAGAACTTCCTCCCTGATTTTCTTTGTTTGCAGATAACCTCACTATATCCAAAGGAGAAAAGCTTTATGATAAAAATAAACTACATCAACTCTCCTACTTTTAAGCTTTTAGGGTTAAAAGCATACCAGATAACTTACTGGGGAAAATGTTGCAAGATGAAGAGTTAGGAGATCTGGATTCTCTCTTTGCAAGCCATGTTTATATGATCTTTAAATTCCCTTCCAATGCAAACTTTTTTTAAATTTCTTTTTTTTGGGGGAGAAAATTTCACAAAAAAATTTTAAAAGAGATTTTCTTGGTAGATGTTTCCTTAGAGATTTTAATTGTTTAAAAAATATAGAGAGCTGACTCTAAGAAAATGAGATAGGACTTTTTTCAGGGATGTGGTTTTTTTTTAAAGACTTTCCCTTTGAATAAGATCTGCCAATAATTTTAGTTGAAATACCCAAGAGGGGCTCAGGCTTCACTCCTTTGTCAGATGGATTCTGTGTGATAAACCATGAGATTTAACTCAAATATCTAAAGCCAGATAGGGAAAAAAAAACCTGTTGGAGTATGAACCTGTCTTACTGGCACTGAATAATAGCTTTCAAGGGTGGATGTGACATTTCATTTTGGACAGAGGGCCAAGAAAGCTGCACTTCTGATGAGACAGTGAGTCACTATACTACAGGGAATACTATTGTGTGGCTCCAGATTCAATTCAGCTGAACTGATTTCCTGATATAATAACTCCATTCCCTACTCCCACCTTTACTTTCAGAATCTCCATTAATCAAACAGGACAACCAAGAACTTTCTAACATTCTTTTGGTTGAATATTGCCAACATGTGGTCAGCAGCTCCTTGGAAAGTGTGACTTCTGAAAGGATGTAGTTCAAGATGTTCCCATCAGAAATAGTTGAAGGTGTACAGGGAACAAGGGATATGGTATGGCTTCTGGACATCCAGGGTGCTCTAGCTACTCATATTCCCTATATTTTCTTGTTTCCTTCTACATATCAATGGAAGCAGGGGAATAAAAATCATGTATTCTGAATGCTGCTTAAAGTCATAGGAGCTTAATATAGAAATACTTTTCTTTTTCTCTATAACATGTGCATCTATGATAAATTTTAGTGACAAATATCAGCCACTTCTGGATTCCCAAATGTCCATTTTGCTCCAAATCTTGTTCACTTCAGGGATACTAATAGATAGTGAATACATTGCTAAGTACCATTGTGACTCTTCTATTGATACAAGCCTGACACTTAGTTGCTGTTTGTCCTTTGTTTTTGAAAAGGACCAATGACATCATCAGGTGACCCCTTTGCACAAATCTGTCTCACATCCAATTTATTCAAGACATCAGTCTTGTTATTCCAGGAATCGAAGTTGAGTGACAAGACAAAAGTCAAGAGGACTAGCTATAGCTGGTAATACAGTGAATGACCTTGGTTTTCTTTCTTTTTTTGATATCTAACCAACCCCTATGTGCTTCTCAGGGGCCTACTTCAGCCTCCTTTATATTTTAGAAAAGCAACTGTTTCTAATCGGCTTGGAAATTATACCTACATCTCAAGCCAATATGAAGTATATCACTGCTTCTTTCTGGCCTTACTCTATTTTCCTATATTTAAGAATATTATGACTCTTCAAATCTGGTCTCAGACACTTAACATTTCCTGGATGTATGACGCTGGGCAAGTCACAACCCCAACTGCCTCAGGAAAAAAAAAAGAATATTATAACTCTTTGGATAGTAACCATTCCAGAAAAGGGCATTTACCCCCACACATGCATCTGCACACAGAGATTGCCTTCAGTAAGTAGCTTAGATCAAATAATGTTTTATACGTGGAAAAAAAAGTTGTTTTCACTTTCCTGAGGACCTTGGGGATGAAGTTGCCCCAGAAGGAGATTTTATAGCCAAATTATAAATCCTTAGAAATGAACAGTTATTTGGCATTGTTGGAGGAAAGCTTGGTTCTATTCCCCTTAGCAGGTACCATCATACAAAATGCAAAGGGGGCAAAGCCAAGAGCCTGCTGACTCCCACTGGCACTAGAATAAGAAATCAATGTCCCAAGAAAGCCTGGGGTCTAATTTTTAAAGAGTTGGCATCTTAATTTACAGAGCCGTTTTCCACTTTGGGGATCCAAGTGGCTGAGTGCAATGTAGTTCAATCAGTTGTAATCACAAGGAGCTGTACATTGTACAAAGGGATAGGGTGGGGTGCAAAGGATTATTTCCTAATCCTGTATGAAAGGCAAGAGGCAAATTTCACTTTTGGCTCCATCACACTCAGGCACATTTCAGCCCCATGCCTCCCTTCCCAGCTAGGTCCTTCTAAGACAGTGATTCATTGACAGAACTCTATGTTGAAGACATAGATCAAGAGAATGGAAAGAGCCTCTGTGTTTTGTTATGCGGTAATGCTACCTCTGTGAAGTAGCAAAGGCAGACTTAAGATGGGTACAATTAAATTAGTGGATATTAAATACATAATGGGATTTGGTAAGGTAAACCTGGAATCATAAGATGCAAGAAGAAACAATAAATTTATTTAAATTAGTAATCATTTAATCCACCCCTCTTCTTATACAAATGAGGAAAGCGGTGGCCAGATAAGTAAAAATGATGTGTTCAAGGCCATATAGTGATTTAGAAGCAGAGCTGAGATTCAAACCCAGTTCAATCCAATCCAAGCAATTTTGGGGGCTTCATCATCCCTGAGGACAGATGCTAATCTGAGCCATCGTCCACATATAGGAGATCAGGAGGATGTGTGTGTGTGTGTGTGTGAAGGGGCCCGGAGAAGACACAAAATAACGGGTTTTGGCTGGGAAGATGCTGGGCTTCTAGAGCCAGGAAACTGACAGCAGACAGGCAGCATCTCTTTTGGCTTCTCCTTGAAATAAATTATTTTCTTCATTGTGCTATAACTTGTAAGAGAAAGAGCCAGAGAGGCCTTGGCCCCCTGAGAAGAGACTAAAAATAGCTGAGGGCAGGGAGCAGAGACCCCAGTATGCCAGGGGAGCCCATTCCCAAACATGAATCAGTTTTGCTCCACCAGGGGAGCCAACTACAATTACATGCTTCCAATTGTTAGGTGAAGGCTGGCTGCCCAAGCTGGTTCCCGGCAGCCTAGTTAAATAACAGTTACAAAGCGTGGCATAAATTGTTACAGATTCTAGCATGGGAGGGAAAGTAGCTTCCCCACTTCTTCCCTGGAGCTTGCTTTGCTCCATTCCTTCACTGTTCAAGGTCTTACCTGTGTCCATTCAGAAAGAAGCCATTCATGGGGACAGTCCTCATTCTTGCAAGCTTGTTGGGAGGCGAGCCTCGGGGTTGAGCAAAAAGTCTCTGGCAGCTCGAGGAAGCTGCCATCAGCCATGCGTTGTTTGCAAAGAACATCTCTTTTCTGATGGCCCCCTCCACAGGTCTGGGAACACTGAGAAGAGAAGATTTGAGTGTTAAGGAAGTAGCCCATTTAAATTTTTATTATGTCTTGAGATGAGGAAAGGCTTCTTTGGTACTGGAGTGAAGGGGAAAGAGAGCTAGTTAATAGCCTAAATTCTTTCTATTTTCTTTGAAATCAATTTATTATTTAAAAAAATCAAAATCACTTATTCCTCTTTTAAAACTTTATTTGTGTATTTATTTATTTCCTCTTTAAAACTTGCCAAGCTGGATATAGTGATGATTTGCTATAACCCACAACAATCAGTTTAGAAGGTTAATATAATAGAGTATTAATTATTTTTATGACGAAGAGTGAAATTCATTTTTGTTTCCAGATGGAACAAGATAGGGCCGCTGCCATCACTGTAAATGTGGGGGGCTGCCTATAAGTAACAGAGAGTTTGGGGGATGAAGAAGACATTTTTATTACCTGGCTTTCTTTCCTCTTCCTCCTGGGTCACTATAGTGTTGTCATACCCAATGCCTTCAAATGATTTACTCTCATATTCATCCCTCACTTGTTTATGACCAATTCTCCCTTAGGTCTTCCTATAAACTGATTGTACATTCCAGATGACCTTGTAAGTGATTAGTTTTCCAAATAACTGCATAGCTAAAGTGTGTCCTAAAATTTATCCAAATGCTTGCCAACTTCTTGGGGAGGGGGCAACTTGGAAAACTTCCCACAGTTCATTCCTCAATGGTAATTGACCTAATCCCATGAATTCAATACAAGTGTGCTAGAATCTTTAAAGTAAAGAAGATACTAACCAGGTGCTTTCTTTCTTTCTTGAGGATAGGAGAAGATGAAATTGGTTTACAATGCAACTCTAGAAATTTCATTTAGCTAATTGAAGAAATTTTCCAGTTAGACACTGGGGGATAGCTCTGAAAGGATGTTGGAGAGTGTTATTACCCAGAGTCCTTTCTTTATACAACTACTAATCTTTCTGCAGTTGCTTGGAGATAGGACCATGAGCTAGAATTTAAGGAGCATATGTGTGTATATATATATATATATATGTACATATATGTGTGTATATGTAGCTATTGAATTAATATGGATTGAAATTATTTTCTTTTAAAATATTACTTATAATTTTATTTTGTTGTGGGCTGTAAAAGATGCATCATTACAGTTTTACTTTGAACAGAAAAAAAGGGGGGAGGAGACAAAAACTACTATGTATATCTATCATACTAGATGCCATAGGGAGTTACCACAGTGTAGGCAGAAGACATTTGTCACAACCAACACTAGGGGGTATTTGACTTTTGCTATGGTGTGCAAATATTTTCTCTGCTGTGAAAACATGATATTTTTCATTGAGAAGGGTAATGGTTAATTTACAACAATCATTACCTCCCTGAACCTCAAAATAAAATCAAACTCCTATTCTTTTAATCCTTTGTATGTAATTGTGTAGAATTCTCCAAGAATAGACTGAGTTCATTCAACATTAGCAGTCTGTTTACATTGTCTGACAGTCATCTTATATACTTCATTAGTCAAGTCTAATGTGCAGTATTTTAGGATTTTTTTTCTGCTTGAGGACTGACATTTTCTCTTTCTAAATGCCTTGGGAGGCAGAAGGACTTCAACTTAATCTGAAAAAACACAAAAGATAAAGGAAAAAGAAGCTGAGGGAGAAGAAGGGACTAAATGAGGGCAAACAAAACCCTCAGATCCAAAAGTTTAGTTAAACACTTTTGGCAAAGGCTAAAGGAGGTTCAGCTTTAACATTCAAATTGAAGAAGGAATTATTTCACTTCTGGTGCAGAGATATAAATTAGTGAAGTTGGGGTGATATGATAGGATTTAGGGATAGCTAAGAGATGCAAGTTTAAAACTGACAATTGCATGACTGGGTAAGTAATTTACCTACCCGGGCTTCAATTTCCTCATCTATACAATGAGATAAATAATATTTTGGTTACTGTGGTAATAATAATGATAATAATATTTATATAGCACTTTAAGGTCTACAAAATGCTTTACAAATATCTCATATGATCCTTACAATAATTCTTAGATTTACCTGCCAGGGTATTATTGTAATAATTAGCCCCATTGTATAGATGAGGAAAATGAGGCTGAGGAATATTCAGTGACTTGTCCAGCTTTATACAGGTATGGATCTGTATTCAGTTCTTCCTTGTTCTAGATCCAGCGCTCTACTCATTGCATCACTTCACAATATTTGTGAGCTAAAGACTTGGTAAAACTTACAGCGCTTCAGATATATGAGTAATTATCAGAGAAGCAGCTAGGTGGTAGAGTGGATAGAATGCTGAATCAGCAGTCAGAAAGTTGTGAGTTCGAATATAGACACAGGCATTAGGAGTGTGACACTGGGCAAGTCATTCAATTTCTGTCTACCTCAGTTTTCCAATTAGAGATAATAACACTCACACCCCTAGATTTGTTGTGAGAATGAAATAAAATAATATTTATAAATACTTTGCAAACCTTAAATCACTATATAAATGCTAATTATTATTAAAGGTGATTGATTCTCACAGCCTTCCTTTTCTCCAAAATAAGGTCTAGAATAGATGTAAATTATACTACCAGTGGGGCTATGTAGCCTGCATCACTTCCTAGTGTACAAGTAGCCAGATAAATGTAATTGGGTAATATTTATCAGATTAAATAATAATAAAATAAAACAGATATTACTTTTTTGTTTTTTTTTGCTGAGGCAATTGGGGTTAAGTGACTTGCCCAGGGTCACACAGCTAGGACGTGTTAAGTGTCTGAAGCCAGATTTAAACTCAGGTCCTCCTGACTTCAGGGCTGAAGCTCTATCTACTGGTCCAACTAGCTGCCCCTGATAATATTACATTTTAAAACTGTCGCAGCTGACTGGATCCTTATATACATATCCTATATTATCTCTCAATTCTGTACTAGAAAAATCGGGTTGTTTCTACACAATGTTACACGTCTCATCCAATGAAAAATTCAGTGCATCAGTCTAGATTTTTTGTTGGTCTATGGCGCCAAACATGGATGACTAAAAACATGTGTAGACCAAACATTTGGACATTTGTCCAAATTATGGATGGATACTTTTGCATATCATTTTAGGTGTTTTATTATGGAACATACACTGCCTTGAGCAAGCCAAGGTTAAAGCAGTGGTATGAATCACAAATAGAAATATAAGCAAAATCTACAGTTCTTGGATATTTCAACAGCATAGATGCTATAGTTGTTCCTGAGCCAAGTAATGACCATTAATGGATAATACTGGGTTTAGTTATTGTCTAATGTTTTATCCCAAATCTGCTTGAAAGTGACTGCTTATTTTTTTGAATGGTAAAGATTGTTTTTAGGAAAAAAGAACATTTACTCAATCAATTAATTTGACATCCAATTGAAAGAGAAAAAAACATGCATGTAAAATGTACATGTACAATAGGTTTATATAAAAAGAGAAAAAAATGAAGGGAAGGATTAGGATTTGGGATAGAAAAGGAAACTGGGAATTTCTACAAAGTAGAGGTTAGGAGGAATATATTCCAGGCAGGAGGGAACACACTGTAAAGATACAGAACTGGGAAATATAGTTTCTTGTGTGACAGAGGGTAAGAGCACAAGTCTGGCTAAATAGCATTTGTGAAAGGGGAAAATGTGTAATAAAGCTGAGAAGGTAAATTGAGGCCAGATTGTGAAGGGTTTTAGATGCAAAACAAAGAAGTTTATATTTGATGCTAGGTAGAATAAAGACCTACTGGAGTTTTTAAGTATGGAAATGAGATAGTCAGGCCTGCTCTTTAGCAAAATCACTATGGCAGCTGTGTGGAGGATGGGTTGAAGTGAGAAGAGACTTGAAGCACAGAAACCAATTAGGAATCTATTGCAATATTCCAAGTGAGAAGTGATGAGGGCCTGAATTTGGATGGTGGCAATGTGAGTGGAGAGAAAGGGACAGGCACAAGACATACTGCAGAAGCTGTACTAACTTCTGGTCTTGCAATTTCGAGAGCAAAGTATAGACATGATTAAATAGTTCCATGAGTTTGTGGGGAGTGTGAGCTAAACCTCTGGGGAGGAAAATGGAGCTCTCTGGGAGGGTTCTGAATTGTTTGCTCCAGGCTCTGAAGCCTTTCTGTAATTTTGGTTGCCTTAATTAAAAAATCTTCTTTCTATCTAATGCCTTAGTTGGTATGAGTTCTAGAGGCCAAATGAGGATCACTGAAAACACATGAGCCCAATTCTGATGTTCCTAAAGGGAAACCAGGGGTAGGGACATGAACCATGGAGATTTATGAGTAGAGAGGAGCCCTTGAAATTGTATCTGATCTAATAGGTTAAGTCAGGGCCTGAACATAGATGTTACCTTTCCAGTTACTTTTTCCAATGCTCCCCTTCACACGCCATTATATCCTTGATAAGAGGAAGCATACCAGCCTATATTCTACTTTTTCCAAGCCTTCAAGCTAATCCCATCTCTTCCCAATGCTGAAATAGACTCCCTTCTAGTTTTTGTTGAAATTCTTCTCTTCCTTCAAGGCCCAGCTCCGGGGCCAAATTTCTATGAAGTCTTCCTTGATTCTTCAGCTGAAAGAAATCTTTTCCTCCTCAAATTTTATAAGAACCCCTTGAAATTCTCCTTCTTGAAGTTGTTAAAGAGTGTTGATTCTAGAGTTACAAAGACCCATACTCAATGCCTGCCCATGATACTTTCTTTATGATTTTGGACAAGTCTCAGTCTCCCTGGGCCTCAGTTGCCTTGTCCTTAAAATGAGGGAACTGGACTAGATGGTTTCTGAGGTTCTCCAAGATTTATGATCTCATTTCATGCTATGGTTTATTGTTCTTATTTGTATATATCTGTATAACACAACAAAAAAGAATTATGTTTGTTGTATTTTAAAATTTAAAATTTCTTCAAGGTAGAACCCTCAGCATTTTTCACTGTTGTATTCTAAGCTGGGAAAACATTGCCTTTGAGGGCTCTAGGTACCTGATAAGCATTTCTTGAATCTGAAGAAGAAACTGAGAAAAGCCCAATTAGCTATCCATCTCTCTTAATTAATAGGCTTTTAGTAGGTTCTTCTTGTGTCAACCCTTCTTGATGTAATGATTATTTTTTTCCTGAATTGGGAGCTAAGTTGTCTATTATTATGTGAAATGACATTGGTTAAACAAGTTATAATTCAGGCTGGTATTTGGCTAACACTGGCTTCAGTTAAATGAGTAATAAGCTTTAGGTTAAAGACATATAAGAATCAATCCAGACATTTTGTTGATTTGTTCATGGGTAGTCTAACTTTATTATATTATATAGAAAGTCAAGAATATTGGATTTGGAGTCTAAAGACCTGGTTCATATTCCAGTTTGTTACTTATGAGCTGTGTCACCTTTACTAAGTCACTCTAAGCTTCAATCTCTTTACCTGTAAAATAAGAATATAAATACCTGAGCTCCCTACCCAGTCATACCCAAATGATTTTCATGAGAATCATGAGGTAATTAAAGAAGTGAGAACCCAGATAAGTGTCAGCTGTTCTGAAAGACAACTGGGTGAACTGGTGGCCAGAGCATTGGACCTGCTATTAGGACCCCTAGGACTGCCTCCCAAATGCAACATTTACTGGCTTTGTGACTACTGGCTAATCACTTCATCTCTGAGCCTCAGTCCCTCATCTTTACATGATGATAGTAATGATGTAGCTAGCAAAGTGAATAAAGTATTGGATTTGGAGTCAGGGAAACATGAGTTCAAATCCTGCCTCAGACACTAGCTGTATGGACAAGTCATGAAACTTCTCAAAGCTTTGTAAAATGGAGATGGTAATAATGGCAATTATCAGACAGGGTTGTTTTGAGGAGGAAATGAGTTAACATGTAGAATGTCATGCAAGCCTTAAAGTACCATATAAATGCTAGTTATTAGTTTTATTGTTATTATTATTATCTCATAGAGATGTAATGGGAAAAGTACTTCATAAGTCTTAAGTCCCATATAAATGTGAGTTGTTATTACTATTAGTGTTAAGTTCCTTCTTTAATTAATTATGAGGAATTTCCAAATGGCTCCTGATGGTAGATGCAGTTGATTGCTACTGTAATGATGATTATTATCACAGGATCAGATAACTTAGAGTTGTAGGAAGCTGAGAGATCACCTGCAATGCACTCATTTTACCGAGGGAAAAAAAAAAGAGTAGGTTATTCAATTAAATTCAACACTTGGCACGATTGAATGCCAACTATGAAACCTACCATGTACCAGCACATAACTTACTATATGTTGAGCATTGTGGTAAATGCTGAGATTAGGAAAACAAAAATGAAAGAGTTGTCCTCAGGAAACTTACATTCTACTTGTAGATGTTCTCAAAGGCTCTTTCCTGGACTTTCTTCTTTTTCTACTCTTGGTGAATGCATGTCACTCATCTGCAGTTTTTTTTTTTGTTTGTTTGTTTGTTTTGTTTTTTAAGTAAAAAAAAAAAAAACTGATAATGTCACCAAGAGAGAAGTAGCCTAGATGCTTTTCCCAAGCTCCAATTGCAACACCTATAGCCCACTGGACATTTCAAATTAGATGACAAAGACATATCAAAATGAAAGTATCTAAACTCTTTTCTTCCTAAGTGCTCTATTCAAATGTCTCTCTTTCTGTTAAAAGCACTACCGTTCTTCCAATCTCTTGAGCCATTAAGCTTGTCATTAGTCTTACTTCCTTCTTCTCATTTACTCCACAGTCAGACAATTGCTAAATGTTACTATTTTTGTTTCCATAAACTCTCTTAAATCCAACCCCTTTTTTTCTACTGATAGTCATTGCCCCATCATAGCTTTTGCCCAGATTATTGCAACACCCTCCTAATTATTCTCTCTATTCCAGTCTGTCCTTTACCTAGCTGCCAAAATGATTTTTCCTTAAATTGTCATGTCACTTCCCTATTCAATAAATATCAGTAGTTTTCTAGGATAAAATATAAACTTCACTATTAGCTTTTAAATCCCTTCATAATCTAACTACAACCCAGATTCTTAGTCTCATTGTATATTTTCCCCCTTCCTATATTCTGTGATCTAGTCAAAATATTCTTTCTGTTCTTTGCATGTGACATGCCATTCTCCATTCCTGTCCTCACTGGCCATCTTCCATTCCTGGAATGCCCTTCTTCCACATTCCTACTTCATAGAATCCCTTCCATCAAAGCATAACTCAAACTTCACTTATTACATGACTTTTTTGCTCCCTAATCATAAGTGCTGTCCTTTCCTAAGTACTTTAAGTTTAGTAATATTTCTTTTCTTCACATTTTTATCTCTTTCTTTTTCTTTTTTTGCTGAGGCAACTGGGGTTAAGTGACTTTCCCAGGGTTACACAGCTAGGAAGTATTAAGTGAGGCCACATTTGAACTTGGTCTTCCTGACTTCAAGGCTAGTACTCTATCCACTGTGCATCTAGCTGCCCTCTTCATATTTCTTTCTATAAAAGCTTGTGTATGTAGTCATTTTCCCATCAGAATATAATCTTGCAAGTGGAATTTGTTGCATTCTTAATAGTGGTATTCCCAGTAATTAGTACAATGACTACAACACACTAAGTACTTAATAAATCTTTGGTTTTGATTGATTAATTTAGGGGGAAAAAGAATATCTGCAAAGTTAAATAAATGCAAAATGCATATGGAACAAATAAATGCAAGATAATTTATTATATTTATGTGAGTTTGGGAAGCATGCTAAAAATTAGAGGGATGGGGAAGGGCCTCATATAGGAAATGGCATTTAAGCTGAGCCTTTAAAGGGAATTAAGGGTTCCAAGAAGTGGAGATGAGATTAGTTTTTAAGGAAGCTAGTAGAATGATGGTCCTTTCCACCCACTAGAATCCCAAGTGGCTATAGATGGTACTTTTACCAATACAAAAATAAACTTTGGTTTTCCTTTTGTTTCTCCTAAAAACAAAACAAAACTCTATTCAAGGATTAACATGATCTTTAACTTTTGATCTCTGCTGAAGAGATCTTTATTGTTGTTTTTTTTGAAAATGGACTTCTCATTTTCCTTCTGCAATACACTTTTGTAAACAAGATAAATATACTAATGGAATTACTCTCAGCACAGAACATTTTAAACAGCTTGTATGAAGCTTTGTTTTAGTCATTGGAATGTTACACTGATGACTATCGGGAACTGATCTGCCAAGAACTTCAGAGCTTTATCTAATTTGATCCAATGGAGGAAAAATGGGAAATGGAAACATAATTGGTAAGCATTTGCAATTCAATCATTGCAACTTTTTTTTTCTTTCTTACTTAAAATTATCCTTTCACATGCTCGCACACAGATATGCCAGGAAAAAAATTATAGGGAAAGAGCCACATAATCCCCCTTAGGAGTCAAGGAAAGCAATGGGGTTGGGGGATTATTTCTTCCTGCCCAGATGCGTGCAACATTTGCATGTAGGACAAGTGGATACCAGGCTGTACATAAAATACAATTTATGTGGAGAAGCATAAATGATTTTGAAACAATCTCCAGTTTATTTGATGTCATTCCTTTTGGTACTTTCCAACCATCTGTCCCTTCCTGTCAGGACTGAGACTTTTTATAAAAATGAACAAAGAACATTAATGAGTTTTGGAGAGGTGAAAGGTAGAAGACTCACAGAGAGCTGGCTTCCAAGGACTTTCCATAAATTAATGCTAAGTACTGAAAACAAGGGACTCTTATTTGCTTTCCTTATATAGTCTTATAACTCTGTTGCTAATCAGATGCCAAGGGAAGCAAGTAGCTACCACTGTGCCCAGAGCACAAGACAGCAGACACACTTTTGCTCTGCCCTGGACAGAACAAAAATGCCCTCCTGGACTCAGTCCTAAAGGTCACGTGTTAGGAAAGTCATGGAAAAGCTGAAATTTGTCCGGGGTAAGGGTGAACCCTATGGAGACCCATCTTCCTCCCCATGGCATAGAGTGTTTAGGCAAGAAAACTAGAGATTAAATATCGTTGGATAAGAGAGACAATAAAATAAAATAAAATAAACTTGGAGAAGAGAGACAATAGCTCTCTTCAAGTAAATAGAAGTCTGGCATAAGCAGTGGGAATTAAATTTAGTCTATTTATCCCCTTAAGATAAAACTAGGAACAAGGAGTGAAAGGTATATTGAAAGAGATATAGGAGGTACAGTGGATAGACCTGAGTTTAAATCCTGCCTCAGACACTTACAAGCTATATGATCCCAGACAAATCACTTAGTCATTTTCTGCCTCAGTTTCCTCATTTCTAAAATGGCTAAAATAATAGCTCTTACTTCCCAGTGTTCCCAAGAGGATAAGAAGTATTATTTATAAAGCGCTTTGAAAAATGTAAAGCTCTATATAAATGCTTATGTATTCTTATCTTATGTAAAGAAAAAATGAATTAGAGATATCTGAAGTTGAACGGGTTGCTTTTCAGGAAGTGAGTGCCTCCCTCAGTTTTGTTCAGTAATTTTTCAGTTGTGTGTGACTTTGTGATCCCATATGGGGTTTTCTTCGAAAAGATACTGGAATGGTTTACTATTCCTTCTCCAGCTCAGTTTACAGAAGAGGAAACTGAGGGAAATAGGGCTAAATGATTTGCTTAGTGCTACAGAGCTAGGAAGTGTTTGAGGCCATGTTTGAACTCAAGAAGATGAATTTTCCTGACTGCAGGTCCAGTACTCTATCCCCTGTGCCATCTAGTTACCTCCTCACTAAAACTTCAAATGAAGTCTGGGGGACCATATTGTGGGCTATTATAGATGGGAATTCTTTGAACGTGTAGGTTGGATTAGATAATGAATGAGGTCAATTCTAGTTCAAAGTAGGATTAATTTATACAAGTTTCTGATTGAAAGACTCCAAAATATTCTTGAGATCCTATGTTTAATCAGTATTCAATCAGGGAATAGGGATTTTTTGCAGTCAATCCACAAATGCATTGGGTATTTTGTACTCAATGCATTGTCTATCCTGTGGTTGACACTCTTTGCTGCAAAAAGGTAGGAGACCTGATTCCTGCTTTCCAGAAGCTCATATCTAAGTAGAGATCACATGGAAACAGTTATACAAAATCTCATCTAAGATATGATACAGGAAGTAAATTATATAGAAATGTCAACTAAGGGAAAGACATTTTGCTGCAAAGGTTAAAAAATCTTTGTGGAAGAGACTGGTCTTGGGCTTGAGTCTGAAGAATGAATAGGGCTCAGGAAGCAGGGGTCTGAGGAAAGGAATATAGTTTGAAAAGAGATTCTTAGAATATGGAGTATTCAAAGATAAAACTGAGGAAGGAGGTAGATATTTAAAAACCCTCAATTTATAGTTGAGGGAACTGGGGCCAAGAAAGGTTTTCTGAATTGTCCTCCCAGCTATGCTTCTGACTCTATGAACTCTGTTGCCATGACTCAAATTTTCTCTGGAACTTTCTTCAGCACCTGGAATCTTTTTTACCCTGAAATATTTTTCCACCATGCTGGCTCCCTTCTCCAATTTTCCATTTTGGGCAATGGCCCACCCATCCATTCTTCATTCCTCTCCTGGTTGGTCTTACTTTATAAACTTTGTTACTGTGCCCCTGGCTCAGATACTCTTCATTCTCCCCTACCCCAACCTTTTCAGTTCTTTTTTATTGTTTTCCTCTATTAGAATGTAAGTTCCTTGTCTTTCTTTTTGCCAGTACCTGACACGTAGTAAGTGCTTAATAAGTGTTCTTGTTGTTGTCTTGTTTGACTAACAAGATCATACATGTAGTTAAGTAAAAGAATCAGGATTTAAACCTATGTCATCTGTCTTCCCATCTAATATTCTTTCCACTATTCCACATTGCCTCAAGGCCTTCTAGGGTCTCAAGTTAAAGTAAAAAATGTTAATTTTGTTACATAAGTAATGGGGAGCCATTGAAGATTTTTGAGCAGGGAAGAAACATGATCTTCAGGAGAAATTAAATGGAAAACATACAGACTAGTTAGACCTCTGTTATACTATACAAATATATTATATATCAGAAATAGAAAGGAGGGAATTAAAGAAAGAGAGACATCGGAAAGGAAAAGTTGAATGGGTGACTGGCTGGATATGAGGAAGAACAAAGGCAAGAGAGGAGCAAATTATAAACTTATAGTTTTCCATTTCAGGGACTGTCATTATGATGGAAAAACTGACAGTAAAGAGGATAATCAGGGGACAGAGTTGGTTGGTATAAAGAATGTAAGCTCAAGCTATGACTTTAGGAATCCATTAATCAATGGGCATTTTAATAAATGCCTACTATGTGCTCAGCACTGAAGATAAAAGTAAAAAGAATAAAACATGCCATACTTATGGGAAGCTAAGGAAGATTACTAATATTATAAATATATTGATAAATAAATATTTTGAATAAATAATTTTAAAAAGAAATATAATAAATAAATATTTTAATCTCTACAAAAACAAAAGAAAAAACATATCTCAAAATAGACTTGCAATATGTTGGGGCTAAAAAGACATGGGCCATCATGCAGAATTAGTAGATGAAACAAAAGTGGGAAAGAATGAATGCAAGGAATAGTAGAAACAAAGAGAGATCAGGCAGCTACCCAAGCCAAAATTACAGTTCTGCATCATATACTTTTAATTATTCCTAAGACAGGTTTGTGTTTTAGACATCTTTCTTTCTCCCTCCCATCCAAATATGAGTAAATGTTGGATATTTGCCATTTGTCAAGTATGGGCTTCAAAGAAAACAAAGGAAGTGACATTAACATTTGACAGATGGTGATCCATACAATTTACACTGTTTTTTTCTCTGGGAAAACCACACACAGATTGCCCTGATCACACTTTTGTCTGACCAAACATTGAGATGTGGCTTTTGTCCCAATGAAAACTCAGCACTCACCAGAGCAGTTGTTTGTCATATTTTAAATGGACATCTCCCAGACTTTTTTTCCTGTCCCTTTTACACAAGAAAAAAAGAAAGAAATTATAGCCTGAGTGTGAAGAATGAGAAACTTAAAAGCCTACTCTCTAGATCAGGAGCAGTGTTTAGGCAGATAAAATGCAAAAGCTTGTTGTGAGTTGTATACCACACACTGCTGTTGTAAGAGGTATTGTGGTGAAATCCAAAGCTCCAAGACAAGTGTGTTGTTAACAGCTGTGGTGTGAATAAAAGAATGTCAGCACTCCAATCTACTGCACTAGTGTCCTGAGATAAGAGCCAATTAGCTGAGAATTGCTTCACGGTTACTGTTGACTTACTCGGCCAAACACACCACATAATGGCTTGTTTTCTTTTAGTTTTAATGAAATGGTCTGAGGAAGCTAACGTTGCTGGGAAGAGTTACTGAGGACCTGTAAAAGCTAAAATGATCTGATTTTGTGTTAATCCCAGGGCTCTGTCCTGGACTCTTTTCTCCTGTCTTTTTTCATCTCCTCGACCTCTGATCTCACCAGGTCTTGTGTATTTAATTATCAATTTTGCCCAGAAGATTCCCAGATCCAAATGACTTTCTTTGGTCTCTCTTCTGAACACTAACTCTACATTACCAAATGTTTATTGGACATTTTCAACCTGTATTCTATAAATATTTCAAACTCAACATAGTGAAAGCAGAACTCATATTCTCTTTATTAACCTCTGCCACTTATAACTTCCCTGGTACAAATTCAACCATTCTCCAAGCTTCAGTCTCTTTTCCTCTCTATATCCAATCAGTTTTCAAGTCTTAATCATCCTCCTTTTGTACTGGTCTCACTTCAGTGTCTTGCTTTTCAATGACAAGCCTGATACCCTTGATCATGTGCTTTATATCAACTCTCACTTGCACTACTGTAATAGTCTCCTAAAAGGTCTCTCTGATTTCAATCTCTCCCATAGTCAAACTCCTTACACAGTTGCCAAAGTGATAGTCTTAAATCACAGGTATATCTACGTCATTTCCTCAATTTAGGAAACTTCAGGATATATATTGCTTCTAATAATAGTAAATACAAAAAAAATTAGCAAAAAAACTTCCCTTCATTTGGCATTTAAAGCCCTTAACAATCTAGCTCCAACCTACTTGTCCAGACTTGTCCAGGTACATATCACTCCTCATGCATTCTATATTCCAGCCAAACTTGTATTCTTACTGTTTCTCCCACAATGCCCTTTCTCATTTCTATATCAGGGCTCAGCTTTTCCTAGTTCTAAACTAGCATATGCTTCCTCCTTGTCTCTGCCCTTTAGCATCACTATGTTCCTTCAAAACTTGATTCAAGGGGCACCTCCACATAGAATTTCCTTTCTGATTACTCCAAATGCAGTGCTGTTACTTCTACCCAAATTACTTTGCCTTTCTTTGGTATGAATTTAAAATTTACAAACATACACACATGAACAGTTTCTTTTGATAAAATATAAGCTCCTACAGGGCAATGTATCCCCCAAAGGCTAGCAAAAATGCCTCTCCCATGGGAGAGGATTAATAAATGTTTGTTAAATTGAATGGAAGTCTCGAAATAAGAATATTCTGCCTTCTGGAAATCTGGGGATGTTCATGAGAAATTTTCCATAAGTATCTTCTAGCTATTGATAAAATCCATAATAAAATGCTGTTAAGAATAGTAAGTTGTAGGAGCAGCTAGGTGGCACAGTGGATAGAGCACTAGCCTTGAAGTCAGGAAGACTTGAGTTCAAATTTGACCTCAGACACTTAATGCGTCCTAGCTGTGTGACCTTGGGCAAGTCACTTAACCCCAATTGCCTCAGCAAAAAAAGCAAAAAAAAAAAAGAATAGTAAGTTGTACATAGATGTACAGTTTCATGTGCAATCATCTTTTTTATTATACAATGTTATATTTTTATAGACAATTTTTTTATTTTATAGACAAAAATAAATTAAATTAAAAAAATAAAATGTTGCAAGGATAATTTCTATTTTTTCTTCCCTTCCTTCTAACTCAAATGTTTTCTATCTAGCTTTCCTTCCTTAAAGGTCATGGAATTTGAGACTAAAACTATATGGACATAGTTCTTCCTGAATTATTCTTCCTGAATAAGATATATCCTTCCAGGGGCAGCTAGGTGGCACAGTGGATAGAGCACCAGTCCTGAAGTCAAGAGGACTTGAGTTCAAATTTGGTCTCAGACACTTAACACTTCCTAGCTGTGTGACCCTGGGCAAGTCACTTAACCCCAATTGTTTCAGCAAAAAAGAAAAAAAAAAGACATATCCTTCCATTAATAAATTTAACTTATGAATACCACCTTACCAAAGATTCATGAAACCTAGAGGTTTCTTTCTCTGAAGATCTTGTGTTTATTTTTTTCAATAATGTCTATTTCTGTTTTGTGCCTTCTTGGACATTTCCATTATTATTATTTTATCTTGAGTTATACTTCCTCAAATTCCCCCTTCTTCACCCCTCTTAGAATCACTAGCTCTCTATGGCATCTGGATTCTTCTTTATCTAGGGACTCTTCTTTATCTGTGTGAATTTTCATTTTATTAAAGTCCTCCCGATTAGTTCAGCAAATTTCCAGGTTAAGATATTATTCATTGGAACTGTGTGTACTCTGTCTCTGGCTAAGAACCCAGCAGTATTAAATTTTGTAAATTAGTTCAGAAAGGCAAACTCTATTCTTTGACATGATCTTCTTAGCCTGCTGTTTATTGCCCATATCTTTCTAATATAATCATCTTCCATTGGAAGTAGTGATAAAAGCAATATTCACATCTTCAAGCCCTTCACTTTCATACCCAGGGCTTCATAATCTCTACGAGTCTTTCTAGGTTCTTCTGGCTTTGACATAAATTAATGGCGAAAGTGATCATATTTGAAAAGTTTTGGGGAGGTTCTCTATAGGTAACAAGGTACTTGATTTGGGGTCATGAGACCTTTGCTATTTGGCATCTTTGTGAACTTGGAGTGAAATAATTCATTCTTGGAATGACTTGGAAAGTCCTGTAATAACTCTGGGGCTTAGATTCATCATCTGTAAAAGGGAGGAAAATGGGCTCTTCCTGTCCTGTAAATAAACAAATCTATGAGCATAGCCATATGTGCTCCAATTACTCAATTGATAAAAGTCAAATCAAATTGATCATTCAAAATTTCTTAAGAATGTACTATGCATCAAACATTGTGTTAGGTCCTGGGAATACAAAGATAAAAATAAATAGTATCTATCATCAAGAAGTTTATATTCCATTGAGGGAAACCTCATAGAATATATAAAAACCAATTATAAATCACTAGCAACTGAGACAATCAAGAAAGGCTTTATGGAAGAGGTATCATTTGGGCTGATGTTTGAAGAAAGCCAGTGATTCCAAAAAGCAGAGGTGAAGAGGGAAAGCATTCCAAGAGTGGGTAAGAGTTAAGGAAATAAGAAACAGATAAATAGTAAGTATGTCAGATTAGCTAGATTATCATATGTATAAAAGAGACTAATCTGTAATATTCTTGAAAAGATAGAAACCAGACAGAAATGCTTGTATTGGATCACAGAGGTATTAAGGATCCACTGAAGCTTCTTGGGCAATACATGACTAGACTTGCTCTTTAGGAATATCAATTTAACAATGGTGCAAAGAGGGATTAAAGAAGGGAGAGATTAGAGTCAAAAAGAGTAATTAGGAGATTATTGTGATAGGTCAAACAAGGAGGTATGTTCCAAGAGATGAGGAAAAGTGTGAGATATGGTGAGGAGTTGGAATTAGGAAGCTGAAAAACTGATTGAATATAAGGGAAAACTAAAAGTAAAGGATGATGCTTTCAATCTGGCTCTACTAAAGTCCCTTAAGCTTTTTCAGACTCAGTTTTCTCATCTGCATCATGATAATATTTAAATTTTTGTTGTTGTTCAGCTGTTTTAATAATGCCCAAATCTTTGTGGTTCTATTTGAAATTTTCTTCATTAAGATACATTTTCCTTCTCCAACTCATTTTACAGATGAGGAAACTGAGGCAAACAGGGTTAAGTGACTTGCCCAGGGTCACACAATTAGTATCAAGTTTATTGCTAAATTTAAACTCAGATCTTCCTATTTCCATCCAATGTTCTATCCACTGGGCTACCTAGCTGCCAGAGTTACAGCTCTAAATTTATGATCTCCTAATCCTTTGGCATTTCTCTTTTATCATAAACACTAATTCAAATGTCATAATATATAATTCTTAAATAAATATTAATCTTTCTTAGGTGATGAATGTTTTCAGTTACAGCAACATATTAAAGCCATTGATTAAAGCAAAGAAAAAATCCTATAACTTGTCTTAGAAGATGGGGTACCCCAATTACAGAATAAAAATTCTTGAGTATGAATCCTCCATTTTTTTTGATTCTTCAATGAAATGTAAACATTACCTTGAATTCTCAAAAGCTATGCCAATGGGTCTCAAACTCTGAGAGATTATACCAAAATGGAATGGTCTCAAGTATAGACCAGTAATGTTGTTTTCTAAGAGCCTGTCTAGCTAAATTTAAAGAGTTTCAGCCCTGTAAGGTTGGCCATTGGATGATGAATTTTTTCATGAACAACAGTTCATGAAGAACATCAAAATAAAGGCTTGAGATCTACATTGGTGGAAGGAGTTCCCACCTTCAGTAAAAGCATGGATCCTGGAAGTATTAAAATAACAAGCAAAATTATGATTGATCCTGAAAGAAGTATAGATATCATATAATCCCTGTAAGTCTTTCAACTTCTGCATCCACTAAAAATTAAAATCCTTGGTTTTGGGGATTCCTCTGGCAATTTCTGCTACTAAATGCCTATTTATCATACTACGGACCCTATTGTATTGATTTTAATATGAATGTATATAATAGTATAACTAGATCGACACTAATTTATCATCAACCCTAAAAAAATCAAATGAATGCTTTGCCAATGTGGAGTCAACATCCACAGCTTCAAAAAAATCACAGAATTTAAAACTGAACAAGTATCTGAACAAGTATCTCCCATGCACCATATGTAGTAATTTGGTCTTGGATTGAAGACCTCTGGTGAAGGTAAACTTCCAAGGCAACCCATCCCACTTGTGAATAGTTCTTGTTAGAAAGATTTTCTTTCCTAAATTTCCATCCATTATTCTTTGTTATTTCCTTACGGCCAACTCAATGAGTTCAAAACTTCTTCCATACCTCATCCCTTCAGATAAGAGAAGATAGTTACTGTGTCTCACTACGTTTTCTTATTTCATCAGGGAAGTCAAACACTAGATACATTCAGCACTCACCTAATTCTAAATAATGCAGGAAAGACAGCATATGAAGTACGTCTCCCATCCACAGCAAATACAAACAGTGGCTCTCACCTGTTGCCATTCGTCAGGGTACCAGGCTGGTGGGCAGTTGAAACGGTTGCAAGCTTGTACTACAGTGGGCTTGGGCTTATGGCACAGCTCATCTGCCAGTACCACAGTCTCGTTCATCTCTCTGGAAAGTAGATGGGAGCAGAAAACGTCCCGGGTCTGGAGGCCGACTCCACAGGTTAAACTACATTGACTCCACTTGCCAATCTCCCACCTAAGGAGAGATCAGAAAAAGAGGAAGCCTGAATGTTCTGTGGAGAGGTTTTCCAAACCTGTCACCACAGGACCACATGTCTGTTACAGAA
This sequence comes from Myrmecobius fasciatus, assembly GCA_023553655.1. NCBI lineage: Eukaryota > Metazoa > Chordata > Mammalia > Dasyuromorphia > Myrmecobiidae > Myrmecobius > Myrmecobius fasciatus. The sequence goes on from JAJPUD010009995.1 coordinate 42,718, forward strand.
TAAAACTCTCAACTTGTGTAAATTGGGCAAGAATGGAACTGGCCTCCCTATCAAATTCCCTACTCTTACCACCCTAGCCTTTCCTGATATTTGAATCTTAACAAATGATAACAGCGATCATGCATTCTGCCTTCAAAACTCTGAATAATTATCACCATCCCCATTTTGCTAAGAAAGATACAATCAAAGTACCTCTTCTATGATGATGAATGAATTCAATTTTAGGGTTGGGATGGGCACACAGAGGCACCTAGTGTTGAATACCAGATCAGGACAGCCTTTCCTGCTCTCCAGCCTCTTGTCCAGGAAGATTTAAAAAAATCTGTGCTTTTTTTTGTTTTAAAGTAAAAAATAGTTGGCTCCAAATCTTTTCAATTTTTTTTTGTGACCCAGAACTGTAGCTCTGTCTTATGTATAAATATCATCACTACCTAGTACTGGATAATGTAACTGAAATGAAGCCTGCTTTATACATTAGTTTTTTGAGAGGGGAAATAAGTGAAGAGGAGAGTCTTATTATCTGAAAAGACCAGTCAAGCTGAGAACCTAAATGTGTTTGTTTCAAATAGCTGTGGCTTGAGGAAGCCAATTGAGGTGAAATGAGAGACTAGAAAGAAAAACAAAACAAGAACCATTCTGTTTTTTCCTCTTGATCTGACTTCAGAAATGAGAATGATAAAGATAAAACTCAGCTTCAATGCTCAGTTCTGGAGAAATGCATTTTCTTCAATAATTTTTCAGTTATATCCAACTCTGTATGACCCCACTTAGGGTTTTCTTGGCAGAGATACTACAATGTTTTGCCATTTCTTTTTCCAATTCATTTTACAGATGAGGAAACTGAGTTAAGTAATTTTCCAGGGTCATACAACTAATAAGTGTCTGAAGCCAGATTTGAACTCAGGAAGATGAGTCTTCTTGACTTTAAGCCCAGCACTCTATCCACCGAGCCACCCAACTGCCCCTCAGTTTACCACTTGAAATTTTTAGAGCCTTGGCTACTTACTACCTAGATTTGAAAAATCAAAAAATCCTGGAACTTCGCCTAGAAGAGCATAGCATTTGTAAGAGCAGGAATATCAATGACCCTACACTGGCTGTGGTTTTTCATCCTGCTGTCTGTCCATGGCCAGGTTTGAAAAGAGTTTTATGCAACCTCTGGGTTCCAGAAGTTTTTCATTAGCCCATATACATTTTCCTGTCCTTATTTACCAAAGTTGTGGCCATCCTACCCTGATCCCTCTCTATTGCTTCTGGCTCACCTAGGTTACCAAGAACATATGCATTAGCTAGGAATATACCTTTTTGGGAGATATGTGACAATCTTTAATATAAAAACTTGCTCTAAGGAAATGATTTTATATCATTTTTTTCTTTATTGTGAGTTTTAAGTCTCTTCCCTAAGAGTAGAATTCAAACTTTTTTGTCTTCCAAAGGAGGAGATTTTGTAGGTGAGGGGAGTAGGGTTCCTAGGAGACTCCCAAATCATACTACCATAGATATTTCTTCCTTTTCCAATTTCTAGTTTCTGGCCTTATTGATCTTCACTTATTGTCTTCTGTACCTCTGTTTGGCTAACATCAGGGTTCAAATGAGACCCTTACATACCCCTGCTCTGCCAGTGTCATGATGGAAAAAGCAATCTGGATCAGCACTCAGGAGGATTCTATCTTTGCTACTTTCTCTATGTGTGACCTCTGCCATTTCTTTCCCCCTGAGGTCTAGCTTCCTTATAAGTAAGATGAGGCAGCTGAGCTCTAAACCTCCTCCAAATTCTATGATCTTAAAACCATCTTCCCAATTGCTGTCTCCTACCAGCACAATCTGACCATTGAAAATGTTGAATATTCTTGCTCTTGTTGTTTTTGTAAAGAAGCTGGGTCACTTGGCAGCCCATTAAGCAAAGTCAGAATGTGGTCTTTGAGAATTTCTCTGGGGATGAATCCCTTGATTTCCTATAAAGACATTGATCAGAGTTAGCATGGGCACTAAGTACCTTCAGCAGCTGACACATCTCAGTGGGACATGTCTGAGTTAGGTGTACAAGAGGAGGAATTTTAGCCTTTCTGGGGCGGTTCTCTTTGGATGCAGGGTTCATTATGTGAGCTGCCAAGTTTTTTTGCCTTCAGAGAGACCATAGCCTCCAGAAACTCATCACTTGTTATTGATATAAATGACCATTATTTCCATTGGCGCGTCACAACTTAACAGCTCTCACATCTCAAGAACTTTTCCTTGCCCTTGGCTCCTGGGTGAGAATAAAAGCCCATTTCTTTATCCAAAAAAAATTTTAAATGGTATTTTTGTTTGGAAGAAAAAAACACACCACCATGAACATACATTTCTTGGTTCCCATTTAAGTTTTCCTTTTCTGAGTCAAGTCAGCACGAAACATTGGCTTGTGTACAGCCTTCTCTTACTGTTATTGCCTAGTAGCCTTTGATTGTTTTGAAAATGCTGATAGGTCATTTGTTATCATTGCCATTCTTCTAGGTTGAGAAGGGAGGTAACAAGTCAGGCAACATTTTTCTGAGGCTACCCAAAATAGGTTATAGAACACAAAAAGGAAATCAAAGATGGGTTCTTGTTCAAGAACACTGATAAAGTAACATGTTAACCAGTGTGACTTTAAATAGGGCCGAATACAGAAAATAGAATACATAGATGCTATGGGAATAGGGGATAAAAAGAGCAGAATGAGATGGCATTAGTAAGGGAAGGCTTCCTCAAGTGAGTGAGTTCTGAGCAAGAATTTGAAAGAGGACTGGTTGGATTAACTGAAATAGATAATTGGAGACTATTCCAAGCCTATCATTTATTGAAAATACAATGTTCTTAGTGATGAATGAGACGCTGTGGGAGATATAAAAGTATAAGACATGGTTTCTGTCCACTAAGAACTTACAATCTCTTTGAGAAGACAGAACCCATAAAATGATATTATCACAGAAATGGAATTTTAGGGCCTAAATATCATCTTGTCTGACTCATTCAGTGCAGAAATGCAGAAAGTGGAGACGACATATAATTAATAGATAAAATATATATTAGCAGACTAAGTGTGCCAGGAATTCAGGGGACAGGAAATCAGTGAAGACTGCTATGGAAAGAAAAAGCTTGTTGCATGAGATGGGTATTAAGGGGAACTCTAAAGGAAGGGTAGTATTTCTATAATTGGAGGAGAAAGTGGAGGGGAATACAGATTTCTCTTGCATTAAAAAAATCAAATTTACAATTATGGAATAAAAATGGAATAGCTAGACATTCTGACAAAAACAGATCTGAGAGTGTTAGTGAACTCACAAGCTTTCTTTGAGTCAACAGTGTAGACAATGATCGCAGATTTTATTAAAACACAGTATTTGATACAACAGAGGCAGAGCTAGAAGGTTATCCAATCCATTCTCATTTTTATAGTTGAGGCAACTGAGACCCACAGAGGTTTAATCGAGTGCCCAATGCCATATAGGGAGAAACCAAAGTGAGATTTAAACTCAGTTCTCTGACTCCAAATCCACTGCATTTTCAACCTGTCTTAAACATTCTATTTTGGTGCCATCACATCTGGAATATTGTACATTATTACAATTTAGGAGGAATATAGACAAGGGAAGAGGATCCAGAAGTGATTAGCCAGGATGGGGTGAGACTTGTAAGTTATTCCATAAAAAGGATTCACTGAAGGAACTGGGGAGCCTCAACTAGGAGAAGTGAAATGTTAGGAGGGACAGTGATAGCTTTTGTCAGGTACTTGATGGGAACTATCCTGACAGGGAAAGAATTTAGCTCTCATCCCTAAAGGGCAGAATGAGGAACAAAAGGCCAAAGTTCTAGGGGAGGGTTCAGGATTGATGAAGAAGGGGAGTAGTACAAAAGTGGAAAGACTTCTAACTAGAGGCTAGTTGACCACTTGTTAGGAGTGTTGGGGAAGGGATTCAGGGACCTCTTGGCCTGATGAACTCTGGGTCTCCTCCAGCTAGTTTTCATATTTTAGATTTCCCAAGGTTAGGGATGGCTATGGAGATGGTGAAGAGGTCAGTCTGACAACAGCAGAGGTCTCAAATTAAGGAGCAGCAAGAGAAAATGAGGAGAGAAGTCTCTAGAGGGAAATCAGCAGTCAGATTCTCTTGTACCCCACCATACTATTTTCAAGAACAGATAGATTAGAGATCTCCATGAAGGTAGAGAACAAAGGAAAAGGAAGAAAAGAAAAAATAGAATAATTGTTAATTATTTTTAAAAAAGACAAAAATCACAGAATGAAAATGGTATATAATGCCATAGGAAACAAGCTGATATATATGTGTGTGTGTGTGTGTGTGTGTGTGTGTGTGTGTGTGTGTGTGTGTGTGTGTGTATAATAGCTCAATTATCAGTAAAAACACTCCTTTTAAAAAATTTTCTGATATCTACCTAGTTTCTTGGCCTTATTAGAGAAGTTAAAGATGTATCATATGTAGCAAGAGTTTGATATCTGATGGGAAGGTGGAAGATCAAAATGAAAATAAACTAATAGATTTAAAGCTGGAAAGGACCCTAGAGATGAGCAGGTCTAACCTCACTAGTTTTATAGTTAAGGAAGCTGAGGCAAAGTTTAAATGATTTGCCTAGGGTCACACAGCTATTAAGTGTCTGAGGCAGGACTTGAACCCAGGTTTTCATGACTCCAGCACTGTTTCTAGCACCCCACTTATATACCTTATCTTTTAAATTATTTTTATGCAGAATAGGTCACAATCCTTACAGATGATAACCTTTTTGTGCTGCTGGTTTTTGACTCTACCTTGAAAGGACTGCTAGGTGATATTTGTCAGTGACTTGGAGTCAGGAAGACCCAAATTCAAATTTAGCTGTGTGATCTTGGACAAGTCACTTTATCCTGATTCTTGATCTGTAAAATGAGCTGGAGAAGGAAATGACAAAGCACTCTAGTATCTCTGCCAAGAAGACCCCAAATGGGATAATGAAGAGTCATATGTGACTGAAAAATGATTATGTAATCAGTGCCTTGAAGACATGGTATTTTCAGTTAGTTCACATTTTTTTCTATCTCCTTACTACCATATCTTTCTTCTGCTCTAAAAACAGCTCATGGAGAACCCCATGTCTGTGAAGAATATCAGAAAAGTAATGAATCTATATACCTGATGCAAACCCTAGCTGGTCTAAGTTGTGAAGTAGGTGGAGCCAATCCATTATGTGGAAATTATTCTAATTTTTGATGCCCCATACTAGGTATCCAGTACATTTAAGAATTAGGAAGACCTGAGTTCAAATGTGACCTCAGAGCAAAACTAGCTAAATGACTCTGAGCAAGTCCCTTCATCATTATCTGCCTCAGTTTCCTAATCTGTAAAATATTTAAAAATAGCATCTACTTTCCAGAGCTATTGTAATAATAAAATGAAGTAACATTTGCAAAGCATTATGTAAAGGTTAGCTATCATCATCAGCATCATGATTAATACTCACTCCTGGCTGAGTAAGGCTCCAACTATGCCATTTCCATTGAGATAATCATATGATTTTTGTTAGTTTAGTTATTGATATCATCAATTATGCTAATAGTTTTCCTAATATTGAACCAGACCTGCATCCTGATATAAATCCTGCTTGGTCATGGTGTATTATCCTGGGGATAACTTGCTGTAATCTCTTTGCTAATATTTTATTTAAGATTTTTGCATCAATATTCATGAGGGATATTGGTTTATAATTTTCTTTCTCTGTTTTGACCCTACCTGGTTTAGGTATCAGCACCATGTCTGTGTCATAAAAAGAATTTGGTAGAATTCCTTCTTGATTAGGCCATTTTCATTGCCCCTAGGAAGCATTACACGCTCCTGATCTCTTACCTTTCAAACCAACCTAATCAAAACTGTCCAGTCTTCTGTCTCATTCCCTCAGAGCTGGCTCTATGGTGACAAAGGGTTAAAATATAGGCTAGATTGTTTTGTGACTGAGACATTCTATCTATAATTCTGCTTAGAAGTAGGGTTATAGGCTAGACAATCTTTGCTTTTACATTTGGAATTGCATAATTCTATCTGAGGCTGCAGAATCATTTCAGTATAGAGGAGGGAGAAACAGATTTACAAACCTATCGAGAATAAAGAGACTTTTCTTATGGTTGCTTTTGAACAGGTCTCCTACAGGAGACTGTACTGTGAATACCAGCTCTACTACTTATTAATTGATGTCTCTGAGTCTCAGTTTCATCTTCTGTAAAACAGGGATAATGATATACTAACTCATCTTATAGGCTTTAACTTGAAAATTCAATAGAAGTGTGTCTTATTATTATTGCTGTCCTTATGTCTTAGTCTTCTTAGTTAATGAGAGAGTTAGGATATTCAGCCTTCAAGAACCTGAAATGCCCTTTCCAGTCTTGCTCTGACTTTTTTTTTCTAAACGATTTCCCACTATTCTGTTATTAAAAAAACCAAAACCCTATTCTCAATTTGAGTTGCTTAACTATTTGTTCCTACAATACATCTTACTCATTTCCTCTTCTGGTATCCTCTCCACCCAAAATGCGATCTCTTGGCTTTCTGTCTCTTTGAAGGCTCCCTACCATTCAAGAAAAGAACCCATTCAAGTCCTACTTCCTTCACAGAGTTTTCTGAGGCCATTCTACACCTCCGCATGGAGTCCTCTGAGCCTCTCTGATGCTTGAAAGTCTATAAACTTCACTTAGACCTTAATCCTTCATATTTTCATGGAGTGGGTGCCCTCAAATTGTTTCCACCTCAATCCCTGTTCTTTCATCCATCTCTCTAATGACAAGAAGCTGCAACATTCCTTGCTGAACTCAATACAATGGAAGAACTCTTTTTCCTTCAGAATTCTCTTGAGTAGTTTCAAATCTGCTGGTCTCTCCTGAGAACAGAAACCTAATTGCCTAGGAATTTATTTTCAACAGTCTCCCTTTTCATTTGGAAGACATGAACTTTGGAGGAGAAATGTCATCATTCATGTCAGTTCTTAAATCCCCAATTCCAGTCCCTCCTTCATGATCTCTTTCCTTCCATCACCACAGACATTCTGGCTCTCACCATATTCAACAGGGCTTGGAATTCTGTGCAAATTTATATCTGCCTACATGCCTGGGACCGGGAGAAAAAAAAATCAGGCAGGAGGCTTGAAACCCAGATACAGCCCCATTACCTCTTTCTCTTCTGGTCTGCATTAATTTTTCTGTGCCTGTGGATGCTTCTAGGGAAGCCTGAGTTTCTGTTTCCCTACCTTCTAGGCATAAAGGTTTAAGCTCATTAAATTTCTAGCCTCTGATGATTTTGATCTCTTCCACAAAATTTCTCTCAGAAGAGAAGGGAGGAATGGACGACAGGTTATTACAAGTATCATTCAAGCCCCTCCAGTTCATTTTGCACGAAGTTGTAAAATTGGTATTTTTCAAGTGCATGTGCCTGGCACATAGTGAGTGCTTCATAAATATTTACCAATTGTCTGACCAAGCCAATTTTCTGCTTAAGAACCTTCTGTAGCTTCTTACCTCTAAGATAAAAAGCACCAGTCCCCACATTTGCCACTTAAAGCTCTTCATGATATGAATATAGATGATCTTTGCAGGTTGAGCTTACATTCCTACTTCTGTGTTCCATCTAAACACATATAAAACAACATTGTGTGTCTTGAGACTGATTGTCAGATGTGTCTGGTTTGCTATTTTTCATTGATACCAAGAGGAATTCCTATATTATTTCAAAGGATGGTGTAATTACAAATTCTTTTTTTGTTGTTGTTGTTTTGTTTTTTCATTTTTTGAGGCAATTAGAGTCTTGCCCATGGTCACATAGCTAGTAAGTGTCTGAGGTCAAATTTGAACTCAGACCTCCTCCTAATTCAAGAACTGGAACTCTATCTGTTGTACCATCTAGCTGGCCCAGCAGGAAGCCTTACCACTTTCACCATATATTAAGGTTCTTTATTTCCCCATTTCAAATAATAATAACAATAACAATAGCAGCTAATAATTACACAGCACCTATTACATGTCTGGCTCTGTGCTAAGTATTTTACAATTATTATCTCATTTGATCCTCACAACAACCCTGTGAGGTAGGTACTAGAATTATCCCCATTTTACAGATGAGGCAAACAAGGTTAAATCACTTGTTCCCAGTCACCCAGCTAGCAAGTGCCTGATTGAATTTGAATTCAGGCCTTCCTGAATCCAGACCCAGGGTTCTTTCCATTGTACCACCTACCTGCTCTAAATTCCTTTGTGTCCACTATGAGCGTATTTTATATGCACTGATTTGTGTGCATGCTTTTTCCCCCAAAGAACATTAGTACCTTAATACCAAAGACTTATTTCTTTCTGTCTTTGTATCCTCAGTGCCTAGTCCAGTACTCAAGAAAAGTTTGCCCAATGGCCTTTTAAATCTTTCCCCATCATCAAGGATGTCATTACCAAACTTAGTGGGAAGAGGAAGAAATCTGCCTGAGGACAGAGTACCACACTAACTCTAGGAAGTAAATCCCTTTGGGGATGCTGCCATAAATTCAACTGGATCCCGGGCAACGGAAAGCAAAGGACAGAGTCATTTTCCCAGCGGAGATTCCCGTCTCCGGTGTTAAGATATGTGAAGAGACAGGAGAGAAAGCCAGCTATTGATGTAGTGTGTGATTAATTCAGTCATTGCGTGGACATAGACACAGCTGCATGCCTTCCCTTCACAACTGAAGAATGTTTCTGTTCACACAGGTGTCAGGTGTTAGACGTGAGATGGTCCTGGCCAAAGCTTTCTCCACACTGAAAAATGTTTATGTGAGAAATAAAATTGAGGTCTCTCATGTTGTTTTCATGTTTAACCACATAAAAATGACCAAGAAATTATTTTTAACGTTTGGTTCAAAGGTCCCTGGGGGTAGAATATATTTGTTTTTCTTTGATGTTTCATTATCACAGGGTGATTTAAAGGGACACTATCAGGCTCACATCTGTATGTTATTAAATCCTTGAGCTAGGATTCAAATTAGGTTATTAAAAACCATTCATTGTTTTTTTTATGATGTGCATTTCTTCAAAAACAAAAAAAATGTTTACCAACTTATTGTTCTCCGTTCTAGTGAAGTGACAAAGTTTACAGATTAAATAGCTAACTTACATATAAGGTATAGCTTTCTTATACTGACGAATATGACAGCATCTTTTTTAAAAAAAATTAACTTAGATTAAAATTGTTTTTTACAGGTTCTGAGTAAGGGGATGTTTGCCTATCCCTTGCTCCTTACAGTTATTGAAAGGCCAGGTTATAGCACTATAAAATCAGACCGAGAACTGAAAGGTAATTAGGCCATCTAGTCCAATGAGCTCATTCTACAGAGGAGAAAACTGAGAGCAGAAAATCTGACTTGCCTAAAAATCACAATGGCAGAACTGGGATTTGGAATTAGATTCTCTGATCCCAAATTCATTAATTACTTCTTCCTCTATATCATGCTGCTTTCCAGGCTTACAATAAAAGAATTCTTTGAATTTGTATCATGTGACATTTCTTGGACTCCCGGATAATTTACAGCTGTCTCCTAGTTTTCACAAGGGATTCACATCCACTCACAAGCTATGGAAACCAGAACAGAAAAGTCTTACATGTCCCGGCAATAGAACTAAAAATATATATATTTTGATCCCCAAGTCATTGTTCACTATCAACAAATGCACATGGCTCACCAGATACTGTCCAGAGTATGGTTTGATCTTAATCTACCCTCTGTTGATTTCATATAAATTTTTAATTCACACATCTCATTCATTGATGCTAAATTAACACCTCTCTCTCTCTCTCTCTCTCTCTCTCTCTCTCTCTCCCTCTCTTTCTCTCTCTGTTTCTGTCTCTCCTTCCCTCCCTCCCCCCTCTCTCCCTCTGTCTCTTGTCTGTCTCTCTCTCTGCCTCTCTCCTTCTCTCTGTCTCTGTCTCTCTCCTTCTCTCTGTCTCTGTCTCTCTCTCTTTTTCTCCCTCCCTCCCCCCATCCCTCTGTCTGTCTCTTGTCTCTTTTTCTGTCTCTCTGTCTGTCTGTCTCTCTCCCTTCCTCTCTCTCTGTCTTTCTCTGACTCTCTGTCTCTCTCTGTGTCTCTGTCTATCTCTCACACACAAGTTCTGTGAATGCAGACTTTTTCTCATTCTCTTCCTCCTTCTCCTCTCCCTAAGCCTTGACCTCAAACTTTTTATTCTCATGAGACCAGGAATACTTTTCATTAGCAGCACTTCTAATTTTTCTCCTGTTCATTCAAAAAAAATCAGTATGCCCATAGATATACACAGTTTTACAAAGACCAGACATTTTCTACTTCTGGCTCATCACCCTCTAACATGATTAGTCATGCCAAATTAATTTCTGGGATGTCAAGCTAAATTTGTGGATCTGGGGCAAGGGTGATTATGGATATACTCTACAGAATATAGCCTGATCAACATCTTTTCAAAAGGAAGTTGTTAATTTATCATAATGAAACTGAGCTAACATGGAGAAACTCCATTATAATTTTGTTAGTATCATCACTCATGTATGATATTGTTCCTTTGAAACTAACCACCCCTATAAAGTTATTTTACCTAACTTGTCTTTTTATGAACCAATTCATGATTTCAGAAAAAAAGAGGGATCATGTGATAGACAACTGAATTTGGAATTAGGAACCTCTAAAAACTCTTAGATACCTACCAGCTGTATAAACCTGGGCAAGTCATTTCTGTTTCAGTTTACTCAACTTTAAAATTCAGATAATAACACTCTAGGTTACAGGGTTGTGGAGGGAGAAAATGACATCATATTTATAAAGCACCTCACACATGTCCTAGCACAGAGTAGGTGTTTAATAAATGTTTGTCATCACTTGGTATGGCTCTACTTATTTTGGCAATTTCATTCAGGGAAATCCTTTTTATATTTCCTGGGATCCAGTATGACTGCTCTTGACACCAGCTTGGGGCTCATATCTCTCCCACTTGAATCTGGCTGGATGCTGCCACTTGTACTAGTCTGTAACTAATCTTAATCCTTAAGGAAGGTTCTCTCACTACAACTCACTCAACTCATCAGACCAGACTCTTGGCATTTGAGTCCTGATCAGCAAAAACAAACTGACATCTCCCGACGAACTGGAAGGAAAAGGATAGGGCCAGAATACCTTTTAGTGAAAAATTTGCATCTGGATCTAGGCAGCAAACTTGGTGATGAAATGTCTCTTAGAAATAATGGGTTGCCTCTGAGTTGAGTTTGGTGCTTGTGACTTTGACCCTGAAGTTTTCAGGAATGACTGAACCCCATTCTACCTAATTTGTCAGAGAGGCTTATAGAGTGGAGTAGGAGGGAAAAATTGGCTTCCTCCCTTGCATACCAAAACCCCAGAGGCTTGTGGTCCTTCTACATTTGTGTGTTTTCCTGATTGTCCATTCCCTGAGGATGAGTGGTACTGGCTGGGATCTGCAGGTAGGCAGTAAAGTATATAAAGGGAGACCTTCCTGCCAATTGAAGAAACTAGAACTGTGTGATGTGACCTTCTGTGTGGTGTCAGAAGGAGGTGTTCTGTTTGTGGCCATAGCCAGGAGGAAACTGATTCTCCCTTAGGGACAATATAAATGAAAGGGATGGATGCAGGGAGGAAAGGGTGGAGGAAAAAGTTTTTTCCTATGTTTCCAACAGAGAGTTTTGCTTCCCAACATGGAGAGACATAAGCCGAATGCCCAAGGCTCCTAAGGGCACAAGGGAGTATACATTCATTTTGAGGTTGCTGGGAAAGGAACAAAGATATATTAAACCTTTTCAATTGAACTTGTAGCCTGAGAGTCCTTCATGAATAAATGGGCACATTAATTAAATGAAAAAGAAAACCACTTAAGACGTGGGTCTGTTAGTGGACAGAAGTTTCCAGAGCTTCCAAAACGTGATACTTTTGGTCGAGTAGCAAATTATTCAAACTCCAGGGCTTGCATAAATGTTTGGATAAGCTCGGATTTAGAGGTATAAATGTACAGGGAGACAAAGGGAAGGAAAATTTACACATTGAAGGATGAAAAAAGAATGTGCAATGATAACACTATAACCCATAGTGCCAACCCTCAACAAATTACCTTTCTTTAAAAATTAATCACAACGGGGACTTACAAGGCATCTCTACAAATACGACATGTACATAAACATACAGCTGTAGGATAAGGGCTACCAGAAGAACTCTTAATCCCAGAGAGTCCCCGGTCTCTCTTTGTAGAATTTCCCTCCAGGAAGATTTAGATGTGAAAGGAGAAGCAGGAAAGAACAACACTTTTCCCCAAATCAATGGCGGGGGCTCCCCATCCCACATATGGTTTTGCTTCACTCCATTGTGGGGCAGTTATATAGTCAACCTTTATTACAATGAAAGTAAAGATTGCACTGTTTTGTGAGTTCTCTAGATGGGTTTAAATGTGTCTACACTGTTCCCTAAAACCACCCAGTAGATACCACAAAAAGAACAGGAGAGACTCCAAGGATGGCTGGCTCCTCAAGCCTCCCTTTTTTTGGTTTCATCAGAAGTAGTTCAGAAGCAATGATGGCAGTACTCCCTGATGTCCGATCATCCAATAGAGTCCTCACCCTTTCTGCATCTTCTCCACCTTTCCACCCCACCCTCCCTTCACCATCTCCCTCCCTTAGCATCCTAGCATCCTTACAAAAACAGCTTTGATAAACGGTGTCTGGCTAAAGTAGATTGTATATAGATAAATCCCCTTTCTTGTAATCATTTCCTTCTGTGATTTTCCATAGCCTGAAGAAGCAGAGGTTTAAGATTTTTAAGAGCTCTGGAGATCAGAGAGCAGAAGAGTCCAATTTCTGTTTCTGCTTGTTTGTTCAATCTGGGAAAAGGTTGAAGGCAGGGATAGTGTGGCAGAATGGAGAGGTTCCTATTCAGAGATTTACAAATCTTCAAGAGATTTCCTCTCATACTCTAGCTAATGCACCAGCAATGCATAGTCTTGCATTTCATATCATTAAGAGCTATATAATCTAATTTGCCAGATGGTCTCCTGGACCTATTCACAAAGGCCCTTCAGATTCCTCCCACACACACCTTCATGTTCCATTAGGGGAAGCCCTTTGTTTGGGGTGGAAGCTTAGCTAAGGCTCAGTATAATTTCCCTGACTTTGTTTTTTCTTCCCCAACTTCAAAACTTGGATGACAGTTTCCAAACTAAGATTTCTTTTTGATATAGTTCTCTTCTGAGGCCATTTACAGAATAGAACAATGATTTTTAGGACTGATATGCTGAAAACTTGTGGTAAGAGCTTAAATGAAAAATAAAGTTGGAGCCATAATTTCATATCATTTATTTAAATGGCATGAGCTTGAGAGAGTCCAGAGAGCTTTTCAGCATTGTCTAATCCTAGGGCTGCTGACCCCAGGCTCTGTACCAGGTGGAATGATGTCAGATCATTTGGCATTCACAGCCTGATGCTGCTTTGGTGCTCTATGTTTTTTTCTTGTTTTCCATTATTATCCCAGGTTGTCAGTCCTGCCTTTTGCTGTTATTCTCTCTTAAGAGAACCTGCTAGAAGGATCAGATTCATAAGACCTGTCCTTGCTCCCCTTGGCCTAAAAAATTCCCCTAAAGGTCTTGGTAATATTTAGCCTTTGGATGCTGCAGTACCTTCTCTCACTCTTTTTTGCTAGCTAGAACTCTAATAATTGGAATGGGGTTGGGTGGGATTATAAATGGATAAGGTAGACCCAAATAAACACACTTGCCAAGACAACCCTTTCTTTTAATTAACTCCCAGAGATCACTTGCATAGCCCTGACATTCTTTAAAGCACAGTTTAAAAGTCTCTGCTCTAATCCATAACCTAATCCATAATCCTATCATATAGACTGAGTGGAGGGCTTTGATGCAATGACTGGGTGCTACTGAGGATCACAAAATATTTCTCAAAATTGAGTTGTTTTTTTTTGTTTTTTTTTGTTTTGTTTTTTTGCTTTTTGCTGAGGCAATTGGGGTTAAGTGACTTGCCCAGGGTCACACAGCTAGGGAATGTTAAGTGTCTCAGATCAGATTTGAACTCAGGTCCTCCTGACTTCAGGGCTGGTGCTCTATCCACTGCGCCACCTAGCTGTCCCAAAATTGAGTTATTTTTAAATGAAAAAATTATAGAGAAAAAGTATACTAAAATAGCTATAAATAAATCATTCACGAGAACCAACCAGATAGTTTGAGAAATAAACAATTAGATGATACTACTTCTAATAATAGTTGATATTTTTGTAATGCTTTTACAGTTGACAAAATGGCTTTTTTATAAGCCCTTGAGATAAATAACACCCAATTTACAAATAAGGAAACTGAGGCCTAAATTGGCTAGCAATTGTACCACAAATAAGCTGTTGATTCTAGACCATCCTCTGGCCCACCCTTAGCACCTTTCCCAAGGTAGTCCAGTAAGAGCTGAGAAAATAACCCTTGCCATGGTAAGGGAATTCAAGAGTAATGCACATCTACTCTCTTTTTCTGGTCTATTTATTTATTTATTTTTATTTGTTGGGGGAAAGGGTGTGTAGGGCACTAGAACCCAGAGTTCACTCTTGCACACATACCCTCTCAAACCTGTCCTCCATATAGAAAGGAGACTGACCAGCTTCACATTTTTTCCTCAATTCATTCTATGTGCTCTAATCTATTCATTGACTTCATATATTGAATTGATTTTTAATTAGCTAATCTGTCAATAAATAAATCAATAGTTATTTACTAAGTGATTATTATGTTCCAGGCAGTAGATATGCAAAGAAAGACAACATCAGTTTCTCAAGAAGTTCATATTCTAATGGATGAGATGGTATAGAAATAAGTACAAATAAGATGTTTAGCAAGTAAATGGACAGCACCCCTTCTGGGTTCACCAATTCTCACTCATAAGTTGGGATCTTCAGAAGGTCAGTTGATTTATATTCTTTAGAATTCAATTTCTAATACTGTTTCTGATAAGCCTCCACCAGTGTACTTCCTCCTGATAATTAACCAATAGTTTAAATCGGTAAAGGGAATTTGACAAGATGGTATAGTAAGAATACTTAGTATGAAGCATTCTTCCTACATGTGAGGTCCCTAAGAAAAGTGGGCTTATACTTAGCATTCTAAGGCAAAAAGGGCAAAGGCAGGCATCCTGGTACTGAGCATCCATTTTTTTCCCTTTGAGGTGTTTTCATGAAGATCCCTCTAAGTGTATCTCTTTATTAGGCTATAAACCAATGCTCCTATGATCTCATCCAATCACAAGATGTTTCTTGTATGAATCTTCTGCTTTCCTTCAAGGACTAAAAGTCTTATGGATCTTTCAAAATTGCCTAAGGACTTGCCTACACATTGTGATGAAGCTATAGGAAATTTCTTTAATGTCTGGTTTACTTTGCTGATTGATCAAAAAGAAGCCACTAGGGGAAATTGGAAAAGGTCTGCTACAGAAAGTGGATTTGAATTAAATCTTGAAGGAAAGAAGGAGGGAAAGCATTCCAGAGAGGAGCACCAACCAATGAAAATGCAGTCAAGAGATGGAGTATCCCATGGAAGGAGGAAGCCAGTATAGCAGAATCATAGAGTGTATGGAGGGGAGTGTAAGAAGAAAGGAAAAGTAGGGTTAGGTTGTGAAAAGTGCTAAATGCCAAATAACTAACTTTATATTTTATTCTGGAGTTGAGAGCCTCTGAAATATGAAAATGACATGATCAAATTTATACTTTCAGAAAAATCTTCAAAAAAATACTTGCAACTGTGTGAAGGATGGATTAGAAAGAAGAGAACAATTAGAGCCATTGTAATAGCCCACCTGAGAGGTGATTAAGGCCTGAACTGGGGTGGTAGCTGCACAAAATATGTCCCAGAGATGTAGTAAAGGCACAAGTGAAAAGATGTGGCAACAGATTGTGTTTGTGGGATGAGGGAGAATGAGGAGTTAACACTATAGAAAGCTATGACCCAAGTAACTGAAAAATAATAGTGACCTTAAGAGTAAAAGGATACTTAAGAAGAGGGAAGGATTTGGGAGAAAATGAGCTCTATTTGGGGCATATTGAGTTTGAAATGCCTGTGGCATACCAGTTTGTTCAAACTGTCCAAGTTAGTTGATGATGAGGGGTTTGGCACACAAGAGACAGACTAAAGCCAGATGAGTTAATATTAGAATCATAAATATTGAGTTAATAATTAAATTCATGAGAGATGATGAGATTGCTAATTGAGATAATATAGGGGGAAAATGAAGAGGGCCATAATTAATGTGCATAACATGGATGAAGATCCAGCAAAGGAAACTATGAATGGTAATCAGAGAGGCAGGAAAAAGACTGGAAGAGAGAAGAGTCATTAAAACCTAGAAAGGGGAATGTATCTAGGAGAAGGTGGAGGTCAATAAGATAAAATGCTGTCAAGAGGTCAAGAAGGCTGGTTATGGAAAGAAGGCTGCTAGATTTGGAAAGCAAGAGATCCCTGGCAGTTTCATTTGAATGCTAAAATCAGAAATTAGACTACAGACATCTTAGAAGAGAATGATTAGAGATGAAGTGTAGATGTTTTCTGTAGACACTCTCTCACACGCTTTAGCCAAGAAGAGGAGAAAAGACATGGGGGATGATAGCAGGATCACGTATGAGGCTTTTCCCCCCTTAAGACTGGATATAGGAAAGATTGAAATTCAGAGTTTTTCTTTCCACTCGGCAACTCATTAACTCCCAAGCATTCAACACAAATAATGCTCAGTCATTTATACTCTTAAGATAATTCTACTATAGTACTTGGCCTCTATAGCCATTTTTTCCTTCACCTTAAATGTCACTTTTCAACTACTCCATGACTAAAAATGAACCTTGAGGTTACTTCCAGAGATCTGAAATAGGCTTAGGGAATCAGGGGCAGCTGCTTATGTCTGCAGCTCTCAAGTATATAAGTGTTCCTCTTTTCTGGATATTCTCAATCTTTAACATAAAGAAATGACTTTTCTATGGTCATATAATGATTACAATGGCAGAATTCAGACTTTGACCAGATCTCCCTAATTAGAACAGGATTCCTCAAGAGTACAATGGTCTTGTCTATTTGCATACCCAATGTTTACTATACTTGACACATGGTAAGCATTTAGCAAATGCTCATTCATATGGGCCCAGGATTGTGCCTAGCAAACTAAAGGATTATGGAGTTATCCCATAATGATTTTACCACTTATGGGAAAGTATACCTGTGATTATTAGCAGAAGCATAGCAGTGATGTTCAGAGAATTTCTCGAGTCTCCCAGGTTAGGAAGTCCAGGGTTACATCTCTTTGGATAAGTTAATATTTATTTCTTTAAGTATTTTCTTGGGAACTAAATATTTACTGTTAAGTGTAACTCAAGACCAGTTGAGATATTTGCATTTTATATTTATTCTGTTTATTTTCTGAATACTTCACCTATGACATATTTGACTTTGTACTGAATTTGAATTTTTTAGATTAAAAGAAAATTTATGATTGGGCCATAAGCACTGACTTTTGTTAAGAGCACATCTTTACCTTTATATCTGGAGATTTCATGATTCTTTTCCTCTGTTACTTTATCTTCACTTCAGGGTTCATTAGTTTAAGTTTGAGACCATACAAATGAATTTTTTCTGCCTTCTTAAAATCTATTTATCTTTAGTTTTTTGGGGGCAGTGTACCCTATACAAGGACCACACTGTCCCTTGATAGTTGGATGGAATAAATTTGTATTAATTCACTGCACTGGGACCATAGAAAATGGAACACCAGATAGGGTCAAGTGAGTAGGCCATGAAGCCTTTGGGTCCTTTAAGTATTACTTTGAAATCCAATGAAAGGTTTTAGATTTTGCCTATATGAAAAATAGCCAAGTATGATGTGTTGTTGTGATGCCTTAGGAATACAGCCTTTCTGTAGCACTGGGTTATGAGAAAGCCCCAAAGTAAATATCATCAATCAGTGAGATCAATTATCAAGTTATCTATTATTAAAAAAAGATCAAAATATTGTCAATTGCCATGAGATGGGGAGATGCTTGATTTATTGTACTTCCAAAACCAAGGTGTCTTCTTAAGACACTCTTGTTATACATATGACTTCCAGGGATATTGTGCAGATTAAGATTAACGTAGCTTGAAAGGTTTTCTATAATTAATGCACCTAACTAAAGATAGAAATCATCTGTATGTATGTTTTATGAGTTACCCACACTAGTAGGAGAATGTTCAACTTTAATGGCAGTATTGTTTCATTTTTTTTTTGTTGCTTCAGAATTTAGCATGGTGCCTTGCATATAGAAGGTACTTAATAAATATTTGTTGATATGAATTACTTTATAAGCCCTTTATTTAGCTTTACTCTTATCAGACACTGCTTATTCCACCTTAGCAGAACAGCAGGTTACTTCTAATACAGACTTCTCACTTTTCTGGGGACTTGCTTCTTCCTGTCTTTGTTAGAACAGGAAATTAACTTTTTAAATAGGCTATTCAGACTGATGCTCTTCTCCCATCCACACTCCAAGCCATTATTATTTTTAAAAGATAAATTTACACAGTGTTGAATTAGGTGCTAAAACCAATTTCAGTGTACAGACAAGTGTCCTACTTTGTGGGCTTGGGTGAGAACTAACTGCCCTATTACTAATTCCAGGACTGTAATTCAGGAAAACAACCACCAAAAACTCAACCATATTCTGAGAGACAAAAAACATTTATAGCACATCCTTGGAGATGTCTCATGGACATTCTAGTTGGCCATGGGCAAATGTTTAAATGGTTGCTGAGCCAAAAGCTATAGATATATAGAAAATATCTCCTTTCTGCAGGCTGAATTCCAGAGGCTTAGAGAGTGAGGGGAATTTTCCTCTTCCTGCATGGTCCACTATGAGTGCATGGGCTCCTAGGCAAATCTTGACCTGTTTGTGTCTTCATCCCTTTACTATAGAGTTTTGTGAGATACCAAAAGATGTTTTCTTCCTTCCAGGATGACAGCTTCTTAAGTAGTTGGCAGAAATAAGTGATGTTGGCTGAGGAAATAGCAGATATGCCAAGAAAAGTTGTCTACTGAGAGAGAACCTATCTCTACTTTGGCCTCAATAAGATTCTATTCAGTGAAAGTGAAATGCAAAATAACCAACCTCTGCTACTAGTAACAAAAGAAGTTTGTGTATTAGCTTCACAAGAAGTTATAATCACCTTTTAATTCTTGATTGCTTACCTTCCCCTTTCATCATAGGTATAAAATTGTCCATTATGTGACTGACTCACATTCTCACTATGGGCATCATTTCACTTCTTTTCCTTATTCCTCATTTCCCTTTTGGGGAGGACCCCTTAAACTAGAGCCAAAAATAGAATTGTTCCACAAGAATTTGAAAAGGAGACAGACAAGTCTAAAGAAATCAGTACTGGGAAAACCATGGCAAACAAAAGGCAGGGATTGGTGAAGCTAATCAGGGCCATAAGTGATAGACATTAATAGAGGTCTTAACAGATTTGGAATCTTGAAATTCTGTTTGAATTCTTATGAAGTATTTACCACTGTATGATGATGGGCAATTCATTTCAGCTCTCTGAGCCTCAGTAAAATGAGGATCGAAGACCAGGGGATCTCTAAGGTACTATTTTTAGCTTGAAATCTTGTAATATATCTTAAGGTAGAATTATGGTATAAACAAGACAATCCATAGGCTTTCCCAGACAGTGGGATGCCAATTTGAAGCAAGCTCCTATAATTCAATTTAGTTTACCTATGAGACACCCCTGCCCTCCTATGTGTCTATTTCTCTTATTAGATTTAAGAGTTCTCTGATAAAGAGTCTTATTTGAGATTTAGTGGTGAGAATGAGTGTGGGGCAGGGGATAGAGAGAAGGGGGAGCTACCAATGAAGTATTATGATATCCTGTTATACTCCTTTTATTAAAATTGGCTTAGTCTGTGTCATTCAAGTCAGGACCAGAAAGCAGAGCAATGATTGAAATGATGTCTAGAGATGAAAACATTTTGTTCTCCCTGACTGAGACAGATTAGTGACAATAAATGGAGGATTCTAGGCTAGAGCTTCCAATGGGATATGCCTAAAACCTTCCAATGAATCCAAGGGCCCTGATCTCCAGGCTTACCAAGTTCTATACTCTCATCCAAATTAAAACAGTGGGGGAAAGCTTCAAAAAATGATCTGACCAAAGACTATTTTTAAAAAATCTTTAACAATTTATAAAAACCAACTTGGCAAGAGGAATTACAGATACAGGCTATTTAGAAAACATGGTAATTATTAGATAGAATGAATGGATTCCTTAGTTTTGAGGAAATCATACTAGAGCAGGGTCCAGGGATTCCGAAAAACTACATGGATAGATTTCGAAGAGTCTTTGAACTTGGATGGGAAAAAATGTATGTATTTATTTTCACTAACTTCTAATTGAAATTTAGAATTTCCTTCAATTAAAATTAAAGAAAAAACCCAAACCAATATTCTGACTATGAAAAAGGTTTAAGACACAAAAAAGATTAAAAATACCTGTACTAGAATGAATCCTTAAAGTCATTATCTTCATGAGTAAACAAGGAGATTCACGTTAAATACATGGGAGAGAATAGGGAATGCTAAAATTACAGTAAACTTATTTTTTCACAGTTATACATTTAGGTTTTCTTTCCTATAACACTCATCAGAAAATTACAGAAGTTATTTTAAAATGTGTGAATGGGAGGGGGAGAGGATAGTGGAGATGTAAGAAAAGACAAAGGACCTAGGTTCATAAATGAAGAGGAGGTAGCCAGGACTCACTTTGTGGCAAGTCTAAATTCTGCAACCAACCATGGTAAATAAACCAAGATATGGCTGACCTTGGACTGGCAGCATGACAGGGCTAATATTTTCAGTAGGATGAACTACTTTTGAACCACTTCTTGAAATAATTAGCCATAAAACAGTTCCTTTCATTGTTCATTTTTGTGCTCAATTGCTTTTCACTCTCTCTCTCTCTCTCTTTCTCTCTCTCTCTCTCTCTCTCTCTCTCTCTTTTTCTCTCTCTGTCACACACACACACACACACAAAATCAGTCCTTAAAAGAAACAATATTTATATAACATGATGGCCAATAAAAGGAAACCCTCAAACTGTGCTTTTTGCTGGAGGAGAGGGGAGCTTATGAGTAACAACTTTCTAGATTCAGATCTTGTCTCATTCACTCACTAATTTATATTAATTCAGGCAAGTCATGATTTCTTTTGGTCTCAGTTTCCTCATCTGTAAATGTGGGTGTTGGACTCTAATGTTGAAAATCTCTTCCAACCTTAAATATAGGATTTTATACTTCTATAATAGAATGTCAACTTTACAATCAGGAAGATATGGGTTTCAAGCAAGTCCTGTTTCTCAAGCAAACTAGCTGTATGACTGGACAAGTCATTTAATTATGTCTTGGTGACTCCAGTAACTCTAAGACCAAAAACTGAGAAGATCTACATCATTAGAAGTTTCCATCCCTGGAGTTGTTTTCATTGATCAAATCAGAAATCTATATCCTCACTCCCTCTTCCTTTCTTGCTTAACACTTTTAGCGCTGGCAATATCTATAGTCCTATGGTATACTTTTCCAAAGATATACCAAAACTCACCATCCTCCTTTAGGAGTCCATTGATACTGACTTTAATGAAAGCTAAACTCTATTGATATATAAAGCAGGCATAATTTGTTTTGAGAGTCTTAATAATTATATTGATAAATAATTTTAGGCTAGTAACTGCAATGCCTTAATCATTACTTCATGTGTCATGCATATTTTCCTCAGTGGAAAGTATTTACTGATGATAGTTTCATACCTAGTTTGCAAATGCGCATGGGTACTTATATCAATATCCATGAATTTTAGAGTATGGGGAGGTTGGTGGGAAGGGAGGGGGAAATAATTTTGTTCAGTTCTTGCTTCTAGGAAGGAGAAGACGAGCTTTCAGAAAAAAAAAAATTCATCTAGTACTGATACATTTACAAAGTGTTTTACAGTGAAATCTCCAAATTGGATTTTGTGACTCTCTGGGATGTCTCCAGTTACTTGAAGGGATTTGTAGTACTGAGAAGAGGAAATGGTAATCATTATGAGCTACAATTATTTCAATGGTTCTGTTACTAAGTCTATCTATGTGACCCTGGTACAAGACATTTAATTTTTCTGAGCCTCAGTTTCCACATATCAGAGGGAGATTTGACAAAGTGATCTAAAGTTCCTTCCAACTCAAACATTCCTTGATTCTATTTTTCTATGGTTAACACTGGAATTGGAATCAAATACCTGTCATAAGGTTTTCTTGCTGTGTAATAGATAGCAGGTGAGTTAGATTAGACACAGGGTTAGATGCATAAATTCTGGCCAATCCTCATCTCAATTGGGAGCCATATCTGGGCAAAGATCAGGATAGGTCCACTTAAGTGGTCTCAAGCACTCATCAAGTCCAAGAAGCTCAGATTAGATGTAGGTGGGACTTTTTGTTCTCCAGACCATGAAACTGTATCAGAAAAGGAACAGGACTAAAAAGGTTGTTTGAGAGGAATGGAAAGTGGAGTCCATCAGGAAAGCCAGGGTCCTATCAAACCGTTGAAGTATCTCAAGTAAAGAAGCTCAAATTCAACCCACAAGTATTTGATGGGTGCCTATTATGTGCTAGCTACTATTCTAGGTGCTAGGAATCAAATGCAAATACAGAGAATAAAACAATCCCTCTTCTGAGGAGACAATGTATAAAGGAACTGGTATCAGCAGAAGGACTAAAACCTTAGGAGGAGGGAAATCTTGATGGTTGCTACTTTGTATTATCTCTGGAAAACATATAGAGCTGATACACGTTTCCTGACAGACTGCTTAGAAGAGCAGAAAACAACAATTGAATATAAAAGGAAAATCTAGTTAATCATTTTACTCCTGCCTAATCCTAATGGATGTTCAGAGTTTGTTTTGGCTTAGCCCTGGTTTTAGGGATATCACCCTAAGATAAATCCAACTTAGTCCTAAAATATCCCTAGCAGAAATGCCACTTTGGGAAGTAGGTTTCCCATTATGGAAGGCTTTTGGCATCTTTTGTCAGACTATTTATGGAAGAGATTTCTGTTCAAGAATGGGTTGAGTTAGATGACCTCTGAATTCTCTTTCAAGTCTGAAACTCTGTGAGTCTATGAAGTCATGCCAGCTAACTTCATTTCCTTTTTTGAAAAGGTTACTTGACTGGTAGATAAGGGAATAATGCCCAGATATGTCATATCTGAATTTCAGAAAAGGAGAAAAAAAAAGATAAAAAAAAAAAGATTCATAGCTGGCTAAATGACTATCCTGAAAGATAAGTGGGTTAATACCAACTGAGAATGACACATCTATATTCTCATCCATTCAAAATCCTTATAACAACTTGGATAAAGAAAGAAGTAAGCATAAAAATTTGCTGGTAACACAAAATGAATATGATAAAAAATATATTGGGATTCAAAGACAAAGAATAAAAAGGGAAATGACAGAAAGAAAGATAGCATTTATTTATCATAGCACTACTTGTACTGGTAAGAAATTGGGAACAAAGTAGGTGTGGTGCTGATAATTAGGGAAGTGACTAAATAAATTCTATGAGTATAATGGAATATTATTACATCATAAGAAACAACCAATATGAAGAATAATTTAAAAAGCTAATTTGGGAAGACTGTTCCAAATGGATACATAGCATTGTAAGCAGAATTAAGACTCCAATGTATACAATGATCACAGCCATATAGAGAAAAATGACATCACAAGATACTAGAACTAAATTCAAGTCAATGATCACATAATGGACTAATGATTAAATCTAGCAGAAGACTACATTTGTGGAATGCAGCATATGCTATTAGACATAGTATGTTAGTTATTTTTTTTTAAATTTAACTCCATTTCTTTATGAATGTGAAGTAATGAAAAATTTCACAAACCATTTTAAAAACAAAAAAGAGGAAGAGAAAAGAATGGGAATATACTCAGAGTTAGGACAATGCTTCTTAGAAATGTGTAGGGGTGTGTATGTGTGAAGGTCCTCTAAACTGGACTTGGGTAGGATTAGTGTTTTTAATGTGAGACTTTATTAGAGGCATTATAGAATTGTAAAAAGAACACTGGATTTGGATCAGAAAATCTCTGAATCTTAAGCTCTTTTAGGACCTATTGCTGTTTCTCTGTAGGTTTCAGTTCTCTCATCTGTAAAATGAGAGAATTAAACAACATAACCACTATGATCACTTCTAGTTCTAAATCTATAAAACTATATGAGAATTAATAATTTCCTTAAGAAAATGAAAAATAGGTGTCTTCTCAAAAGCAGAAATATTTTTTCCATTCATTTTTTTTTCATGGCTTTAGTAGGAATGGGTGGGGCAAGTAGTTAGTGGAGTCTTTTTTTCCAGAGATGATCAATGAACCAAAAAACTCCAAAACACTGTGAGGGGTCATTTGAGTATTAATTAGAGACTGACCGTTTTGCATGGATGTTAAGAAATCAAAGAAAAATCTTCTCTCTTAGTTCTCATATAGATCCAGGGACTAAATTGTGCTGAATTTAATCTCAGACACAAGATCTTTCCGGGGTATATTTAAATGAACTGCTTTGCAATGTGTCCTTTTAATGTTTAGTCAGGGAAGAGAGTTCTCAATCTCTTTTTTTAATTTTTAAAGCCATTCAGGTGTAGGTACCAAACAAAT